>MU671783.1:0-10005 GCA_026770625.1 Nicotiana glauca | reverse complement strand
CTTCTTTCTTTCTGAATATATTGCATCCTAGTTCGCAGTATCTCTCTCTCAAATTCGTAAGTGTGATTTTGCTCCGTTCTTTGAGTTTGTTGGTATCCTGCAGTTTGTATTGCCACTGTTGCGGGAAGGTTTATTCCGTTTTATCGTGGGAGGATTTAATCCATTACCTTAGCAACGTGTGAGGGGGTTAAAATTCCTTAAGGACACACAAGAAAATTGTGGGCTCGGAAATTTCTGATTCTTCTACATTTCTTTATTCTTCTAACAGTTTTCTGTTTTTTATTTTAACACAGTGACGCCTACATTACAAACCGGCCGTGTCTCCAATTCTCTGTAGAACTAACCGTGGGGCACCCGTCTTGAAACAGCGGGACCCGATGGGTACGGCTAGTCGGGTTCACAAAGTGATACCCGGAAACCAGATTTTAAAAAAAAATGACAAGAGAGGTAAGCGTTATATAGATAAACTTTGAGGTCCCAAAGGAGAAAAGAATAGTTGGCTAGCTAGTTGATGATAAAGGAGCGATACACTGAATCCCACGTCCATAGGTGACCGGAGCCTGAGGTTCTGAGCGCTGCCAAAAACGTAGACGCAGGTGCTCTGCTCCTCGCGAAGAAGACGGCGAGCATTAAGATTTGAATGGAGCTTCGTTCTTCTCTATCCTCGTACTAATAAACCAGAAATAGCGGTTTTCAGTTATTTCTATTCTTCAATTTACCCAAAAAATAGAAATTAAAATAGGATGTCTTTCTCTCTCCTATCCTTATCTTCTTCTTCATCTTCCACACTTACCAGAAATATTCCCTCTTTTATCTCTACTACATCTTCGCCGTCCGTTTTACTTTCCCTTTTAAGGAACCATTCTAATTTCAACAATGTTACCTTTAACGCTAGAATTTTCGGTTCCAGCTCGTGTTCTTTCTTTTCTTCGTCTTGTTCTATGTCGACTGCCAATTATGTGGTTCCGAGGGCTTTTGCGTCTTCCTCTTATTCTTCCTCTTCGTCTGGAAATTCTGATGGGGAAAGCTCGAAGATTGTGTCGGGTGAAAATGATGAACAAGGGGCTGAGACTGACGATGAAGACCAAGTCTTGATTGTTGATGAGGAAGATATTAGTCTTTCCAGCTCTGCTCTTCCCCAAAACTGGGATGTATTAGGCCTTGGCCAAGCTATGGTAGATGCTCTTACACCCTTTTTCTTAGTAAATGTCAGTAGGAATATTTAGAGGATGCCTAGCTATTAGAATGTATGCTATTCTATATTTCTACATTAAAAAGAGCTGTTTTTAATCCCTTTATGACAAACCATTGTTGCTGTACAATGGGAATATTGATTAAAATCACACTATGTTGGTATTACTTTTTTTGGTAAAGAATCAGGAAAACAAGTTGGTATTTAAATTCCTATGGGTCTCTAGGGCTTAGCTCAATTGGCAAAGTTTGAGAGACTTGTGACTTAGTTCATAGGTTTGAGCTCCGAGCCATGCGAACTAAGTCTGGTATTTAAGTGGAGAAGGATAGGGGGGCTGGGCCCACCGTCCTTGAGTTTCAGAGACCGTGGTTGGTCCTAAGGGTTGGCTCTAGATGGATTTCTCAAGTCATTAAAAAAACGATATTGAAGGACGTTATGCATTTTACCCCTTACAGATAATCTTTTGCATTCACTTAGTTGCTGTCATTGTTGTTTATGACCATCCAAAAACACTGTAGGTGTATTTAAATTTGAGAATCGGTTAGATTTGTTTATAATCCTTTGGCTTCTTATTGTATCTCAAATCTTCTCTTTCCTGAGTCATGACTGGCAGTACGGCACTGCAGTGGCTTAATTGGCATTAACCTTTGCTGTATTACTTTATTTTACTTATCATTGCTCTCACCGAAGTTTCACAATTTGATACAGTAGCTGATATATCTTAGTTATAGTACCAGCTTCTTTCATGTAATGATCTTCTTTGGCGATTTATATAGGTTGATTTTTCTGGCATGGTTGATGATGAATTTTTGGAGAAGCTTGGATTAGAGAAGGGTACAAGAAAGGTCATCAATCATGAGGAAAGGGGTAAAGTTCTGCGGGCAATGGACGGATGCAGCTACAAGGCCGCTGCCGGTGGATCACTTTCTAATAGCCTGGTTGCCTTGGCTAGGCTTGGTGGTCAGCCAATAGGTGGCCCTGCTTTGAATGTAGGCATGGCAGGTAGTATTGGAAGTGATCCATTGGGTGGATTTTACAGGTAAGGTTATCTCTTATAGCCTTTATCCCATTTTTGCCCTAGAGGGTTGGTGACTGTTACAAGTTCTGCTCTCTCGTGTCTCTCCCTTTTTTTAAAAGCCTACCCTTTAAACTCCCTATCTAGGAGCTCAACGCCACTTTTCCTGCTTTCTCCTTTGGTGTCTTAAACCCCTTTCGTATGTTTGGAGGCAGAGGGCCCTTACCACTAGGCTATTCCTCGCCCCTCTCTTTTTTTTTTTTTTTTTATTGGATGCTGCTGTCTGTTTGGCCTGTGCCGTTCCTGCCGGTTGTTAGTGTAGATATAAATATGTGATGTGGACGCACATGTTGCCTTAAAATAATATGCATGGGGGAGTAAGAGATAATATTTAAAAATGGAGACAGACTATTGTAAAAAATACGAATTACAACCTGTACGTGCCTCTGAGATCTCACTAGCTGAAACCTGAAGGAACACAGTCTTTTGGTATTATGTAGGCTTAGAATTTTGAATGAATCTCCAGTTTCATGATTTATATAAGAGAAATACTGAATTATTCCACATCTAAATTGAGAGCTTAGGAGAGTCTGTTGTGCTGTGTCCTTTGGATTTTTCTTTAAAATCCGAGTGCTTCAATTAGATTGGCCACTGACCAGAGCTGTATCACTTTACATACAGATCCAAACTTCGACGAGCAAATGTGAACTTTTTGTCAGCACCAGTGAAGGATGGGACAACGGGAACTGTGATAGTCCTCACAACTCCGGATGCACAGCGAACCATGCTGGCGTACCAGGTTAGTAAATGCTCTGTAGTAACTCGCTCATGGCATTTTCTGCATATGAATGGCAGTTGGCTTGGTGCTGAGTGGATTAGAGTGATCTGATCACAGACATATTGTAAACCCTATATTATACGTGCCATAGTTCCCAACCTCATTTCTTTGTTAAGATTGAAATCAAGTTAAAAGTTTAGGTATAATGCACGCAGGCCAAGTCAAGAAAAGGACTTCCTTACTTTTCATTCATAGTAGTCTTAATGACTAGTAGTTTGAAGCCTTAAGAAAGCGGTTTTTTTTCTTCGTCAAGCACAATGGCATGCTTTCAACGGTTCAGTACCTATCTTCTCCAAAGTGGCTTTCGTCAGAGTGTTGCGGATACCTCCATCTATCTTTCTTCATATTTAGATGCAGTATGCTTAATTAGTACTGGGAGCTGATGGTCATGGTTTAAGCGAAACAGTTCATGATCAAAGCATAGAACCTTTTTCCTTTTTTTTTTTTGTTTGTTTGTTTTGACATGTATCTTATAATACTTTACCTCAGGCAGAACCTTAGACTTTGCTATTTTGGCTAATCTATCTATATATTATTAAAAGGAGAGGATAAAGCTCTCTCCTTAAGCCAAGTGGCAGTATAAAAAAAAGCCACATGGCATAATTAGTTACTAATTAGTTTTTTAGTTAATAATTAGTTACTATATTTGAATTTAAATATCTATAAAAACGAAAATAATAAAAAATAAAAACTACCACACATATATATATATATATATATATATATATATTAATTGGCTAATTTATTTTAATTAATAAATATAGATATCTCATAATTAGTTATAATTAAAAAATCAAAAATCAAAATATATAAAAAATAACTACACATTCAAATTGGGTGGGAGTAGTTTCAAGTTTGAGTGTTGAAATTATTTTAAAATAAAAAATAAAAGAAAAATAAAAGAAAATAAAAGTAACTATAATAAAAAAAACAAAAAAAGAAGAAGAAAAACTACCCATTCAAATCGGTGAGTAGTTTCAAGTTGAAGTTTTAAAATAAGAAAATGAAATAAAAAAAATAAAAATTACCATTTCAAATTGGGGAGTAGTTTCAAGTTGGAGTTTATAATTGTTTTAAAATAAAAAAACAAAAATAAAGCAATAAAAAACTTTTGATTCAAATTGTGGAGTAGTTTCTTTCTAATATTCTATATTCTATATTCTATATATCTTCTATATATTAGTTAGTAACAAAGAAATTATCTATTGAAAATTAACAAAAAAATTAACTACTAAAACATGGGGGAGAGTTAGTTTAGGTTAGTTTATTTCTTTATTTTATTTTTTAAAATTATTTTCTTTTTTATTTTTTGAAATAAAAAAGTATATCTATTCATTAAAATTCAAACAATATTATTGAGAAAAATATAATAAAATTTAAAATAAAAAATAAATATTTTCAAAAGTAATAAAATATATATCTCCTATTATATTACAAAAAAATAGCAAATAAAAATATTAAATAAGTAATATGCTAATCATCTATCTATATATTATTAAAATCCAAAGAAAAAGACATCACATTACTACAAGTGGTAGCCTAGATAAAAGCCACATGACATAATTAGTTAATAACAAAAAAATTATTTATTGAAAATTAACAAAGAAATTAACTACTAAAATATCGGTGAGGGTTGGGTATATCGTATTGATAAATAAATTAACAATTGAAATTTATTAAAGCAACACAGTCTAATCGTATCAAACAAGAATGATTATAATTTAATTTTTTCTTTTTAATATTGCGCGGGTACCACTACTAGTACTATGATATGCAAGTACATGGCTTTAACCAATGTTTAGGAAATCTGTATATGACTCTGAGCTAGTTTGGTACTTTCTATGAAAAGAAGCAAATTAGAGGTGCCAGAAAAAGGGATGCATTTTCTTTTTAACGGAGTAGAGAAGATAATAGAATTTCCCTCCTCTCGGGGTCCTCCTTTGTAGAACAAATAGTAGGTTATTGTGGCTCGGCAAGGACTTGTATGCCTTTCTCTTACTGCAAGTCGACAAAGACCATCTGTTTTTGCTACCTTTTGCTCTGCCATGCTACAGTCTTATAGGCCTCATATGAACAAGATAAAATCATGGGCCTTACACAAACATGATAGACCATCTCTTTTCATTTCACGTACCTGAAATTTTATTTTAAACAGTACAAAACACAACCTCCCCCCTTCCAGAAGGAAGACTTGCCCACTGGTTCAATTGCATCCATGTGCTTTGCTTTCCACTTCTTGTTTTAGTAAGTGTCCCTTCTGCAGAATGAGTTTTTAACTGCCTTTTTCTGCTCCTGTTGTGAGAGCAGGGTACGTCATCAAGGATAAACTTTGACCCGTGCTTGGCTGATGCAATTACTAAAACAAATATATTGGTTGTGGAAGGATACTTGTTTGAGCTTCCTGATACGGTCAGAACAATTTCGAAAGTCTGTGAAGAAGCCCGCAAGTGTGGAGCATTAGTTGCCATCACAGCATCAGATGTGTCCTGCATTGAGAGACATTATGATGATTACTGGTAAACCTCATTTTCTATCTTGCTTCTGCATAATAAAGCTGAAAATACCCCCTCCTCCCCACCCCCCACCCCCCCAAAACCAAAATCAAGAAAAAAGCCCCACTCTAATAAAAGTAAAAGTATAAGGAAAGAGAAAAAAAATCTTGATTAAAAAAAGGAAAGGGAAAAAAGCTTGGAAACTGGATTTTGGTCAGTCTTTGGATCCTCTATGTGGAACGAGAAGTTCATGCAGATTCATGCTAGACCTTGCACATGACCATAATTGATCTTGCTAATTTAAAGTCTACTAGTGGCTAGCAGTTTACTGAAATTGTCATAAAACCTTTAGTCGGAAGACCAATATTTGTTGTTTAGACATGTAAATAGTGAATGCGAGTTTTGTTTCTTCTACTATTAGAATGTTGTTTATCCTTATTATTCTCCACCATTTTTTGGCCAGGGAAATCATGGCAAATTATGCAGATATAGTATTTGCTAACAGCGAAGAAGCCAGAGCTTTCTGTCACTTTTCATCAAAAGAAAGTCCCCTTTCTGCTACAAGGTACCTGAGCCATTTCGTCCCTTTAGTTTCCGTCACAGATGGGCCTAAAGGTTCTTACATTGGTGTGAAAGGGGAAGCTATCTATATTCCCCCATCACCTTGTGTGCCTGTAGATACTTGTGGTGCAGGGGATGCTTATGCATCAGGTATTTTGTACGGAATATTGAGGGGTGTGTCTGATTTGAGAACCATGGGTTCCGTAGCAGCCAAGGTTGCATCTGTAGTGGTAGGGCAACAAGGTACTAGGCTTAGGGTACAAGATGCTGTTGGGTTGGCGGAGTCATTTTCATCCCACCGTAGGGACTCAACCTTTTGGTCAGATGTAGGTTCCGATCAGATCTCCAGCTTGTAATACTCGAAAGGTGAACTCTGATATCAGTTTAGTGGTTATCGCGTTAGTTTTATTCTCACATTCTTAGCTCTTGAGCTTTGTAAATTGATGATATTCATTGTAATTATTCGCGTCATTGGTTTAATGGATTCAGTAAAAGATTTAAGGACTTTGAATTTGCTTCAGTTTTTGCATATCTTTTCTGGACATGTATGTATGTCCGCAGATCGACCTCCACAATGGTTGGGATCATATATCATGGTACTATCTAGCGATATACTATCAATCTGCTACGTATATATTAGTTAATCCGTGCTACATTTATCCCCGATATTCATCAGATTTTGGGCACTGTCTGGGAATGTTAGATGAACTTTCTCGCCTAACGCCTAATTTGTAATAGCCATAGCCAGCTGAGTCAAATGTGTTCTTGTGCATCTTACATATCTTATTGGACATAATAAGCTTAGCTTTTGCAATGGCCAATAAAATAAAAAAGTTTCAGGCGGTACTTCAGGCAGCTTTCCACATTTGTGAGGTGATATATACTAGATTATGAGCAGAGAGTAAACTGGGAACTTACCCATTGATAAAAGTGTGAACTCAGTTACTTGGTATGTGTTGCTAGTGGAAGGTGATAGGTATCCCATGGAATTGGCTGAAGTGCGCATAAACTGATCCAGACACCACGGTTATAAAAAAAAAATACAAGTGGACTCTGGGAAAACCAATAATATCAGCTATGAGTTGATAAATAATGTTAGTACGACTTTTGCGTAACGGAATACTTGCAAATAAAGCAGGTGGATATTATACTGAGCCAAGTTAATTCTTTTGCTATTTTTCTAATTAGTACGTCGCATTAAGAGCCATAAGAAAAGACATGCAATAGAAAAACACACTGTAACTGGTTACAGATTAGTTTCTGGACTTAATACATCAGCAGAAGAATGATACAAGATTGCATATTAGTTGGTATTTACGGCTTATTCTCAATATGTTTTTCATTAGTAATAAGGATTCCCAGGAGCAAGAGTCAAATATGATCCTGATCCTAAAATTACTTGAACAAAACCTTACAATGTAGTAAAAGCGTGCCCTAAACAAGCTTCCCTTGTGCTTTTCAAAAACTAAAAACTTCTTTATTCTAAATGTTGTGCATCGATATAAGTATATGTTTTTACCCTCAAAATAATATTTTTGTCTAGCCAAAAAGAATGAAGAAAATATATTTTATCTTTAAGAGCAAATCGTTTAGTTTATCCGACTAGATTAAGTGTGTTGCAAGAAATAAATGTGGGAAAGATTATATAATTTCGCCCAACCATTTGGGAGTGATATAATCTATTAACTTGCAAGGAAAATAACAAGAACTAAGCTAGCAATCTAAGAGACAAGGGAAAGGAACTAAGTATTCTCATTCATAATCCTCAAATAGGTAAAGTGCATTACATATAACGTGACTGAGATGGAGACTAAAGTAAAAGAAATATAAGACTAACTGGGCCAAAGTGAAAATACTTTTAGAGACTGAACTGCTAGTTCTCAAACTATATAACTGACTTAACTACTCCTCATTCTCGTACTACTTCTCAAACTCTATATAAGGATTGGACAAGTCCAAAATTGGAGGGTGAGATACTTTCTGAGGGACCTCGTAACAGGGTTTAAGTAAGGATACATGGAAGGTGGGGTGTAGCATCAACTGTGGAGGCAAGGACAATTTGTAGGCAACATTGCCTACCTTCTGAAGAATCTGGTATGGGCCATAATACTTGGAGGAGAGTTTGGTGAAGTGTCTGCTAGATAAAGTCATCTGCCTATAGGGTTAAATCTTAAGATACAGCCACTTTCCAACCTTAAACTGTCTGTCAGATCTTTTCCTGTTGGCTTGGTCGACCAACCTCTGTTGAGACCTGGACAGATAGAACTTAAGTAGCTTCAACTTGAGCTCCCTTTTCGTCAAGCTTCTATCCATTTCTGGTACCCCTGAACCTTCTTGCATATAAGGCAAGTGTAAAGATGGAGCTGGCCATACAAGGCTTCATATGGTGTGGTCTGAGTGGATGTGTGAAAGGTGGTGTTATACCATCATTCTGCAAAGATCAAATAATGCCCCGAATCTATAGGTGAGTCAGAGCAGTAGCATCGCAAATAAGTCTCTAAACACCTATTGATACCCTCAATTTGACCATCGAATTATAGGTGGTAAGAAGTAGAAGTGTTTAAGGTCACTCCTTGGGTAGCAAACGGTTCCTGCCACAATTTGCTCGTGAAGATTGGGTCCCTGTCACTCACAATATCTTCAGGCATTCCATGAAGCTTAAAGATATTTTCCATGAACAGCTTGGCAATGTCTATTCCAGAATAATGATGTTTAACTGCTACAAAATGAGCATATTGCTTCAATCTATCCACCACTACCCAAATGACTTTTTTCCCATTGGACTTAGGCAACCCCTCGATGAAATACATGCTAATGCTACTCCATGCCAGTGCTGGGATTTGTAGTGGCTGCAATAGGCTTGGAGATGTAGAGTGTCATACTTGTTTTTTTGGCACACGTCGCATTTTTTAACATAGTTCTCCACATCTTCCTTCATCCCTCTCCAGTAAAACAGAGCAACAATCTTCCTGTAAGTGTGGTCGATTCTAGAATGACCACCAGTAACTGAGTCATGCCACAGTTGAAGTATCTCCTTCCTAAGCATTGCATTAGACCCAACCACTAGTCTCCCATTCTTTTACATTTGCTGATTAATGGGAGAATACCCCTTCACTTCTTGTTTGCGATTACCCAATTGATGCATTAACTCTTGTAACCCAGGATCTGTACTCCAGCTGTTCATGTAGGAGTGTTCAAACCGAACCGAAAAACTGCACCAAACCGAAAAACCAAACCAAACCGATTAAAAAATCCGACTAGGTTTGGTTTGACTTGGTTTGGTATTGAGTAAAAAAATCCGAACCAAACCGTCATATCAATATATAAATTTTATTTATATTTTTAAGACTTTATAGTGAATTTTCTTTAGAAAATATAGAAATATTTGGGATCATCTCATGTATTAACCTTGAAAGCGTAAATTAACGAAAAATTATTGTTAGACGACTAAGAAAATAAATATCATGTGTTACTAAAAAAATTCTCCCATTAGAATATATTAATAGATCATATATTTGTCAATTTTTTCCATATTTACTAAACATATACTCACTTATCAAAGACTTATCTATAATTTTAATAAAGTAAGATTAAAATAATATTCATGTAACAAAAAAATTCGAAAATCCGAAAAACCCGACAAAACCGAACCAATCCAAACCAATATAGTTGGTTTGGTTCGATTTTGATAAAAACCGAACCAACCCGGCCCATGTACACCCCTATGTTCATGATGGCTGTCTCACGGTGGATAGTGAGAGAGCAGCAATTTCCACTGCATGAATCCTGGATAGAGCATATGCAGGTTTTTTCTCCTTACCCTTCTTATATTCAATGTCAAAGTCATACTGCATGAGTTTAGTCACCCACTTCAATTGTGCTCCTGCGTGCAATTTTTGCTCAATAC
>MU671782.1:121272-131949 GCA_026770625.1 Nicotiana glauca | reverse complement strand
TGGACTGTGTTAGTTATCGTTTGGCATAGACTGTTAGGTAGTACAAGAACTTGTTCCTCATTAATTGAAGATTTGCATGTCCAATAATTCAAGGAGTTTGAAAATTATTCTGTGATTCATCTGTTTTGTAATATACATTAATTACAATTTGTGAACTGAAATATGGATTTCTGAAGTTAAAGTAGTCGTACATAGGCTGTATTAACTGAATTAAGCATTTTGTTATCATTTTGTTAAATACGAGTCTAAGTTGATATATCCTCACCCTAAGCTAAAGCTTGTAGTAGTTAATATCAATCAGCTATTTAGTTAATTATAACCTCATGTGATTAGTACTTTAAGCGTCAATTGAAATATTAGTTTGAGGCAATATTTTCAGGTTAGCACAAAATATTAATAAATATCATAATGTACATGTCTATTGGATCTGTCCATTTAACTTGATAAGTTTCACCTAGCTAATTGAGGTAATAATTTGATCATAATATGAATAATGCATTAGAATAATTGTAAATTGGTCATTTGCTTGATTTGGCTTATTCACGTATGTGTGTGTGTTTGGGCTAAGACATGCGGATGGCTTGTTTCGAAACTTAGCCAGCTTTTGTCCAACTGTACAATGGACTTGAACAATGCCTTTTGGGCCTGGTTACTATAGCAATAGGCCCAAGCTGTCCAAATTTTTTTTGAACAAATTAATAGGCATGCTTCATTTTTCATGTCGTAAGCAATTGGATTTAATTAATTTGAAATCAAATTATAGGGTTTAGCCTTTATCAACATTAAATAATTAGAATTTTCTTTTATTTAGAGACAAAGAAAAATAGAAGAATTGTAGTCATCCTTAAGTTGGCCTTTTAATAAATAATGAGATGAGCCTCGCCGAACAAAATGCATAAATTGCGGGGCCCTCATTAATTGCTTACTAAAATACTTAGTATCTGGGATAGGCCGTTTAGTGAATTTCGCGGCCTTCCCAAAAGATAACAATGCGTTAGTCGTTTTAGGCGTGTTTTAATTAATCTTACCTTCCTAAATACGGGTGTGCATTTCATGCAACCCAAATCCAAATCCAAAAAACGTTTGAATAAGAATGTGTCGAGGATCCGGGTGCATTTCATGTGACGTGATCCGAAAACATGTTCTTAAACAATGTTCCTTTTCTTAAATAAATAATTGACAAAAAACGGTAATTAATTCTACAATTGCACAAGTAAGGTAATATGTATAAAATCAAATATTTTATCCAAATATAACAGTTGAGCGACCGTGCTAGAACCACGGAACCTGGGAATGCCTAACACCTTCTCCCGGATTAACAGAATTCCTTACCCGGATTTCTAGTTCGTGACTGTTGAACAGAGTTAAACCCTTCCTCGATTCGGGATTCAAACTGGTGACTTGGGACACCATAAATCTCTCAAGTGGCGACTCTGAACCTTTTAATAAAAATGAATCCCGTTTCGATTGTCCTTAAATTGGAAAAACTCCTTTATTACTATATCTCTTCCCGAGGTGTAGTAAAAGCTGATAAAGCTTTCTTCGGAAAAAGGAGGTGTGACAAGGAGGATCTTTCTCGGAATCAAATGGGGACATCCTGAAACAGGCGAGAAATATCCATAGATGCGAGTAAACTAACCCTGGTTCCTTGAGGAACTTGGAGATGGTGATACCAGCGTACGAGAGGCCATTATAGGCCTGGTGGTGGTGGCGAAACACCATGAAAAGCAGTAGATGACCAGCGATGTGGGTGAATTAGGGTAAGGTCTTGAGAGCCTTTGGAGAGGAAAGGGATTTCAGGGCGGCGGTTGGTGAGAAATGAGAGGGTTTGGGGGTTCGTCTGGAACTAAAAAAGGAAGGGGTTAATTGTGACCGTTGATCTCTATGATCAACGGCTGAGATTGAATGAGATTGGGGCCGGGTCGGGCGTTAAGGTTTGGGATAGGTTGGTCTAGGTTAAAATTGGGCTGAGTATTGGGTCAAATTTGGATCAGAATTGAAATAGAAAATAGGGCCAGATTTTAAATAGCTAATTTAATAAGTAATTAATTTGTAAAAAAATAACAAATGAGTACCAATAAATATCTTGGTGCACTAAAATGATTTAAAATATTTATTTAACATTTTAAAAATATAAAACATGATTTTATACATAAATGATGTAACTATATATTAGTATGGGCTATTATTGCAAAGATGTGCAATTTAGCCTAAAAATACAAAAGTAATTACAAAAATACTCTAAAAATATTTAAACACTATGTTGGCATAAATAACGAATTTAGATAGTTAAATCATCATGAAAGTAGTATGAAGGATAATTATTGGATATTTATATAATAAAAGGAGAAGAAATAAATTGATTTGGAGTTTTTAAAACTATAAAAAATTATAAAAATACTTATGCATGCTCATAACTGCATATGCAATATTTTAAAAATGTATATATATGTTTAAAAATATGTGAGAAAAAATTGGGTATCAACACTTTCTTACGTGTTTCTTGTCATTTGAGGAAAGGTCCTCCCACCAATCGAGTCGCAATGGTAGAATGCTGCTGACTATAACGAATTTGGGGACCTCGTGCCTTATTTTCTGTAAGACAAGAAGGTTAGACCCTTCTCCCCCACCAGACTCGGCTATTTGTACATTCATGATTAGCATATTGGCATTTAGTTCTCCAAATTAATGCACAGAACGTGGTTGTGTCCGTTGGGATTATGGAAATCCGGTGGACTTTTGGATAAGGCTTGTCTTAAAGGATTATTATGTGGACAAATTAATCCAACTAGGTTTGACCATGATGCATGCGCAGTTATGATCAGAGTAAGTTCACTATATGGGTCTAGACTGGTACCCTCAAGCGGACAACTTGAGGGGGAAAAGCACAGAATCGTCGACTGCACCGTTGTTCGACTAGTTTTACCGCAAATAAGCCTTTCTGAATTTAAGGATAATAAATTGGAAGAGCGCAACCACTCATCAAGCGTTGATATAGGATTTGATATGCACGAGTGGAATATGATGTGGAGTATGATATATGCAACAATAACAACATATTGTCAAGTATTTGCACGTAGGAAAATAATAAATGCGGTATTTAAATAATTGAAAGACAGTTACAGAAGAAGAAAGCAAAGAGACAAGTCAGTTTCAGGAAAATAAGGAAATCATAAATGGTTTAAAAATAAACAATTAAAATTCAAATAAGGGGAAAGGGTACGTGGGATAGAGCATGCTTAAACTAATTCATAAAAAATAAGTTCGTGATGGTAAGAGCCTACACGTCCCCAGCAGAGTCGCCATGCTGTCGCGCCCCCTTTTTTCCTCCTCGCGGAGAATGTCCGGGTTTCGACATTTCATGGGGGAGCAACTCCTTTCCTTTCGGGAATTGGATATTTGAAGAGTAGCCACCTAACGGATTAAGGTACATTAGGGCACCTGAAGTAACTAACTCATGAAACTAGTTTTGCATTACCAGAGATTAGGGCAAGGGCTTGAAATAACTTCGAGGGGAAGGTATTAGACACCCCTCGCGGTCCATAACGGTAGGTCCTGGCTGAACTTATATGAATCAGTCATTTGAACAAGTAAACAATTTCACCACGTATTTGCAAATAAGGGGCATATTTTCATATTCTAAACACAGGTACGATTCAGGCAAGAGACAAATTTGCAAATGTATATGTAAAGAGAAGAAATATTATAAAATTAAAACACATATGGAATTGGTAAAAAGGGGGTCCTAGGTTGGTTAGCCTACAAGATCATACCTACACAATGCCCGGTAATCACTCCTAAAAGAGGGGCTGCACGTGGCATTAGCGCGTAGTCATCATATCCTTACTACCCAATTCCCTCCCCTTGGTCATAGCCTAAAGCGTTCTAGCAACCTTGAAAGATATCCTAGGCGTGCATCACCCGTCCCTTCCTTGTGCCCCTGGAGGTATTTAGGACCTCTAATTTACGTAGTTCTAGACCATCCTAAGGTACTTAAAGGAGAAAAATCTAGGCGTCAACCAAAACCAATTAGGACTGCATTAAATAGGAAACAATTAAAGGCTCACATTTTACCTCCAAAACAGAACAAGTAAATGCAGGTCTCTAACACAGCTTTAAAAAAGCACTAGAATAGGATATCTAGGTGAGCAGAGAACGTGCAGTATCGAATTAGGACCAGAGTGTGAAAGAACTGAATCCATTTGCCTACTTGTTTTCTTAGACTTGCTGAGTGTGAGCAATCTCCAATAACAAGGCGCAGTTTTATAGTTGCAAAATTTTAGTCGCCCTACAGGCTTACCTAGGCGTATAATAGTGATGTCCTATGAGCATTGTGTCTAATCATTGATGCAGTAAAATAGTAAATAGTTTTAAACATGCGAATTGGATCTTATAGGCATGCTTTCTACTGCTATTGATTGAGAAACGAGTAGGTTAGTTAATCTGATTCAGAACTTGCAGGCGCGAGTTAAAGTCGGATTGATTTTACATCTTATAGGTATGATTTCTATTAAAGCATAAGACGAAACAAGCATAACTCATTTAACCAAAGCGAAATCCCTGTAGGCATGATTTCTATTAAGGCTGATTTTAAACCATATAGGCATGATTTCTATTAAAGATGATTTAGATCCCATAGGCATGACTTCTAATTGTGTAAAAGTAAAGCAAGCAAAATTATTTGAACCAAAACAGATCCTATAGGCATATTATCTAACAAATAAATCAAAATAAACCCTATAGGCATGGTATCTAACCAACTTTACCCACAGTATATAACTATCCTTCCTTTTTACTAGTCACCCCACTGTTGTTTACAATTAATTATTACAGATTAAAAATTAAATGAATTACATAAATAGAATAGAAATTAAACTATGGGGAGCCTGAATTAGGCCCAAAGTGGTTTCCAAGCCTCCAGTAGTCTCAAATGCCCAAAGTTTCATAGCCAATTTTATGTCTAGATGTGTCAGAGTTCCCTAAGGACCTCAAGGATCCCTGGTAGTGCTCACACCTAGACCTTTCTAAATTAATTGATTTATATGCAGTGTGGAAGGTCCAGTCCTGATATGCCAGAGTTCAGAGAGATCTCAAGGCAGTACACATACCAAAGGGGCAAGACTTAGTAATCTAAGAGTAGTGTGAGAGCGCATAATAATTTGAAAAAGTTTAGTAAATAGTACAAGAAAGGTCTTAGGAATGAAAGAGTTTTCTGAAATCCTGTACTGGTTTGAGTAAAACAGTAGTTGGAAAAAAAAGAATATTTTGAAATCAGAATGCCAGTCTCAGAACAGCCTCAGAAAAATACTTTGGCAAACAGACGTCACACAAGGAGAAAGGGGTAGGGGACACATAGAATACACCTTATTGATAGCAGAAAAATACACAAATTCTTCAAGAAGTCATAGATTTGACAAGTTAGTTACAAAGACATGCTAAGAACGTATAGGTCTTTAACCATGACCAATACACATGGGTGAGACAGTAATTAGACAATGCATCTTGAACATACTAGTGAACAAACAGGATTCATGCAGTTATCTAAAGCAAGATTAGGGCATGCTAAACAGCATACTAATTACTGCTTTTAACAGAACAAACTTAAGCATGTTTAGTGATACAGTAATTAGTGTCACGACCCTAGTTCACTGATCGTGAACATGTCGTGATGGAACCTAGTCTCCACGACCATGTAAGCCAAATATTACAGAAAATATAATAATTTCGAAAAAAAACAGAGAAAACCAAATTAAATAACTAGAAGGAAAAACTATACTGGATGCTACTCGGCATGTACAAGTCAATAACACAAGTCTAGCACTATTCCCAAAGACCCGGAAACTCACGGGCAACACAGGCTATAGAAAGGTATAGTAAAGGCTCCCAACACCAGAATGTCTAACAACCAGAAGAACGAAAACTAAATACTAATGGTAGAGTAATAGGGAAACTCGTCGGTCTGCGTACGCAGCAGAACTACCTCGAAGTCTCTGTGGTCCTTCTGCTTCACTGATAGTGTGCCTGAGTAGAGGTACCTGGATGATCTACACATGAAAAACATGCGCAGGAAAGGCATGAGTACACCACAGCGATACTCAGTAAATGCCAAGCCTAACCTCGGTTGGGTAGTGACGAGGAAAGGTCAGGGCCCTACTGAGGCAAAAGTATAACAGTAGGAATAATTAACAGTGTGGAAATCTGAAAAAATTAATAATAATAAACGCCTCAGTGTAATGAGGAAAATCAACAAAGTAATAATAACTACAAGGATATAGCAGAAATACAGAGTAAACACAACTCAATATCAAGTACCAATGAGGTCTCCCAGGATACCGTCCTGTAGCCCTTTCCTCAACTGTCCAATGGATCTCCCGGGATACCGTCCCGTAGTCCAACTCTCGTACCAATACCAAAGGATCTCCCGGGATACCGTCCTGTAGTCCAATCGTCAATGTGCAGGGGGATCTCCCGGGATACCGTCCCATAGTCCCAAAATAAAAGTGCATGGGGATCTCGCGGGATACCGTCCCGTAGTCCCAAAATAAAAGTGCAGGGGGATCTCCTGGGAATCGAACCCGTAGTCCCAAAGTAAACAAACAAGGGGGGGATCTACCGAAATCCCACATCCGTAGTCCCAATGTAAATGCGCAGTCATAGCCAGTAACAATCCAAGGAATAAAGTACGAAAGACATAGCAACAGATAGAACTAGCCTAGCATGCTTCACGTAGTACAGTCAAAACAACTTAGGCAATTAGGCAGTTAAGTCAGATAAACATGCTTTCCTAATCTAGCACAAGTATAATGTTCAGGTAGGATAAAACAAGCAAGAAAGAAAACTAAATATCAACAACTTAAGTGAAATCGGATTTTTCATCAACCGGCTCAAGTACGTGCTCGTCACCTCACGTACAAGGCACTCAAATATCAAGAAACAAATCCTAAGGGGAAAAGTCCCCTACACAAGGTTAGACAAGCCACTTACCTCGAACCGGCTCAATATCAATAGAACCCACGCCTTTGCCATGAGTATCCGACTCCAAATGGCTCAAATCTATTCAATTCAATTACACATCGTAAATAATATTGCAAATAACTTATTACTATTAAAATTAAAGCTAGGGCGTGAAAATAGGTAAAATAACCAAAATGCCCCTCCAGCCAACACCTCGGAATCGAATAATTTTTACATTTTTGGAACCCTCGTACTCTCACGAGTCTAACCATATAAAAATCTCCCAAATCGGAGGTCAAATTCCCCCTCAAAACCCAATAGTTTGGTCTATGAAGTTTTAACCCAAATTAACCAATTTTGATCCTAAATTCGAATTACAATGATGTATTTAGCTATATAATGATGAAATACAAGGAAAAGGGATCGAAGAAACGTTACCCAATGATTTTCTCTTCAAAACCTACTCAAAATCGCCTTCTCCCGAACTTTCAATCAATTTTCAAACTTATGAAATTAAACCCTCGAAGTTGATAATTCTGAACAGAGTCCTTGTCCGCAGAAGCGGAAATGACTGCGGACAAGGGACCGCTTTTGTGGTCCCGCTTAAATGGAAAACCAACAGCTTCTGCGGTTCTTCATTAAAAGGGACAGGGCCGAATCTGCGATAGCTGGGCCGCTTCTGCGGCTCCGATTTTGCGATGCCTAGCCGCTTCTGTGGCTCCGCTTCAGCGGAAATAGCAACGCTTTTGCGGCTTCTGAGGAAGGGGGCACAAGCCGCTTCTGCGGTTCCCAAGCCGCGAAGCGAAAATACTAGAAAGAAAAATACCAGCTGCAGCAATTACTTAGAAATTTCTCCGTTAACCACCCGAAACTATCCCGAGGCCCCCGGAACCTCAACCAAAAGCACCAATACCACCTAATACCTTATTCGAACTTGCACCAATCTTTAAATCACCTAAAACAACACCGGAAATCCGATTAAATCAAAGATTCAAGCCTAAGAACCTCAAATTCCAACAAAACACACTTTCGATCAAAAACCTAACCAAATCTCGCCCGAATGACCTGAAATTTTGCACGCACAAACCAAATGACATGACGGAGATACTGCAACTTCCGGAACTCAAATCCGACCCTCGTATCAAAAACTCACTATCGAACCGGAAACTTCAAAAATTCAAACTTCGGCATTTCAAGCCTAAATGAGCTACGAGCCTCCAAAATACATTTCGAACATGCTCCCAACCCCAAAACCAACTAATGGAGCTAACGGAACATCGAATTTCCATTCCGAGGTCGTCTTCACACTGTTCTGATTATGGACCATTTTCAACTCTTAAGCTCTCATTTAGGGACTAAGTGTCCCAAAACACTCCGAATCCTCACACCGAAGTCCCGGCAAACCAAAATAGCAGAAATGAACTTAGGGGAAGCATTTAATGGGGGATCGAGGCGTAAATTCCAAAAACGACCGGCCGGGTCGTTACAATTAGGCAGTGTAATCTAAGCATGCTGGTACACATTGAGCAACATGATAGTAAAATAATACATAGGATTGGAAGCCATAACTAATGAATTGAAACAACAAAGAAACACATAGTTTTGGGATTTGAATTGAATCAAGACATACCCGTTAAGGAGAGAATATAAAATATAGAGCAGAGATGGTGCAAATAGCCAGCCTTGGCTTACAGCCGGCTGGGTTAGTGAGAATTACAAGTAACAGAAGAGAATAGAGAGCTTTTAGAGTGTGAGAGTGTGGAGGAACTAGTGTTCGTGTCCTCTGAAGTGAGAATAGGTAAAGGCATATATAGTAGTCAAGAGATAAACAAAATAAGGTAAAGAATCAATCATGTAGAAATTAAGAAAATTTACAGAATCAATCACACATATAAAATCAGTATGTCTTCCCCCTTAATCAAGGGATAATCAATCAACAGTAAAAGCAGGACAGGTATTTACGGAAGGGAATCAAGTAAGACTTGGGTATAGAATAGGTAATTAGGGCTGAATGAACAGGAGTTCAGTTAAGGAAACAATTGGCAAGAATCAGCAAATAATAAATAAGGCAAGAGAAAACTAATTAAGGCAAGAAGTTCAATAAAACCGAGTAGAGCAGTAAGAATCAAAGGTTTTGTTAAGGAAAAGAGTTCAAATCAAACCAAAATAAGAACTTCAGAATAATCAAGGGTTTAATTAAAAGAGAAAATCACGTAAAGGGCTAGCAAATATCACAGATAATTCAAATAGGCAAGAAAGGAATAGTCCAGATTCAACACATAGGTTTTAACAAAGCAAATCGGTAAATCAAAAATTCTAAACAACCTTGATTTAAGGAGAAAAATACAGTCTTACATTGAATAGTCAAAATGAACATAGACATATAGAATTAGTAGAAAAGTTGAACCAAGAAACTTAGTAGAGGCATGTTAGGATAAGAAAATCACGAGACATCTAAATGGCTAAAGAAAAATCACAAGAACCAAGGTAAGAACAAAGTTAGTACACAGGTACTCAGAAACCAAACAAAAAATGTCAAAAAATTAATAAGGCTTTTAGTATAAACAAGTTAAGGTTAGAGCAACCCTAATGAAATCGGTTAAACCATATAGGAAACAGAAGATTAAAAACTTAAAATTATCAAATGTTTTAGAAAAGAAATTTCCGAAAACCCTAGTTTAGAGAAAAATGAAAAATCATTTGAAAACCAGACAATTCTTGTAAAAACCTCAAAAGGTTCTTGTAAAACTCATATGAAATAGGTCGAAACCATATCAGATCTATACAGATCTAAGAAGTTCAGAAGGAAGAAATTAGGGTTTCGAGAAGTGCAATACAAAGGTGAAAAAGCAAGCTTAGAAACCCATAGATATGGGAAGATCTTACTCGGAATCAAATCGGAATAGCCTGAAACAGGCGAGAAAGGGGCATAGATGCAAGCAAACTAACCCTAGTCTCTTGAGGACCCTGGATATGGTGATACCAGCGTACGATAGGCCATTAGAGGCCTGGTGGTGGTGGCAAAACACCATGAAAGGCAGTAGATGACCGACGATGTGGGTGAATTAGGGTTAGGTATTGAGAGCTTTTGAGAGAAGAGAGGATCAGATGACGGCGGGGGAGGTGAGGGAAATGAGAGGGTTTTGGGGGTCATTATGTTTAATTTAGGTAAGGGTTAATCTGGACCGTTAATTAAAATAATCAACGACAGGATTTGGCTGGGTATTGGGTTTGGGTAGGTGGGGTATTGGTCCTGACTGGTTTATAAGGAATTTGGGCTAGTTAATAGGTTAGGTTTTAAAATTAGACTGGGTATTAGGATCAGAATTGAATAAAAATAGGGGCAGATTTTAAATAGCTAATTTTAATAACTAAATAATTTATAAAAAATAATAAATGAGTACCAAAAAATATCTTTGTGCACTAAAATAATTTTAAATAGTTTTTTAACACTTTAAAAATATAAAAGATTATTTTATGCATAAATAATGTGATTATACATTAGTAAGGGCTATTATTGCAAACATGTGCAATTTAGCTTTAAAAAGTATAAATGTAATTATAAAAATACACTAAAAATATAAATGCCATGTTGGCATAAATAATGAATTTAGATGGCTAAATCATCATAAAATCAGTAGGAAGGAAAATTATTGGATATTTATATAATAAAAGGAGAAGAAATAAATTAATTTGGAGCTTTTAAACTATAGAAAAATTATA
>MU671782.1:30662-118455 GCA_026770625.1 Nicotiana glauca | reverse complement strand
TGTGTGTGTGTGTGTGTGTGTGTGTGTGTGTGTGTGTGTGAGAGAGAGGAAAAATTGGGTATCAACAATTATTAGGCACGAATTTGACGTACGCCTGAATATTTTGTCAAACTTTATCAAGCCTCTATAAAAGGGAAACAAAATAAAGTTAAGACTCACTTCACCTTTCAAAATGATGTTGAGGCGTGCCATATGAATAATCATGATAAAGTTAAAGCAAATCATGCATATAAAGATGATATTTTTGAATGTCTTGTAGATATTACTCATTTAGAAGCTGGAGACTTCTTTGAGCATCATAACTTAGGGGTGTTCAGTTCGGTCGGTTATTTTATAAAATTTGCTCCATCCTAATTTTTTGGTAATTTTTATTATGTATAACCAAAATTGGACTTTTCAAAACTATCTCAATCATGTCGGTTTCACTTCGGTATCGGTACGGTTCGGTTAATTTTCGATATTTTTTTAAATGTCATATAAAATTCACCAGTAGAAGTAGAATGCAATAATATATGTTCTTTTGTTGGACTTAGCAAAACTCTCGACATTTGTATTGTTTAAAAGGTGATGAATTAAAAAAATAAAAGATGGCTAGAGTATAGATCCATCAACTATTTGACAACAACGTAAAAGAAACCAAGTAAAAGCAAAAAAAAAATATAAATCACACGAGTGAAAAGATATTAACCAAACTGGGACTGAAGAATAAAATCTATATTAAATATTCAAAAAAGATAAATCTAAATTATATGAAAGGAAATATATTCAATACATTATAGTTTTCTACTCATAATCGTTAGAATACTTTGTGTCTTATTAATAAAGATACTTGAAATAACTTAGTTTAAGTATAACTAGCATAATAGGTTTTAGGAATTAGTATTTGAGTTTAATTACTTGTTGTCTTGTAATAGTTTTCATAATTCCAAGGCCCAATGAAATGTTTAATGCTTTATTAGTTTTAAACTTGCTATATAAATATATTTTTCACATGTAAAAATTTATTCGGTACGGTTCAGTATTTTCTCGGTTTATTTATATAAAATAAAAAACCTACCCTAATTATCGCTACGGTTATAAATTTATATAAAAACCTACGGTTTCTTTAAAAGAAACCTAAAAATCGGTTCGGTACGGTTCGGTCGGTAGGGGTATTCATGGTTCGGTTTGGATCGGTTTTTTCCTAAAAAGAAACCAAACCAAGTAAGTCGGTTTTTCAAATATTAGAACCAAACTAAACCATTTAAGTCAGTTTTTTCTCGATTCGGTTTATGTCGATTTTTCGGTTTTCGGTTATTTATCGATTTTTTCTTAAATATAAGGCATACACTACCAAACACATATTTCGGCGACCACATTTTCAACGTAACACTATCAAATCAATTGCCCTTTGAGAAATCTATTATTTACTAAGATATATTGATGATAATTCAATCAAATAGTGATGAATAATTTAATGACTTAATTAAAAATATATTATTTTTAACACGAAATAGATTCTTACACTTAACAAAAGAAAACTAACAATCAAAGTAGAATATAAATGTATAGAACTATACTAAGAGTGCAAACTATTAACATTTACCATTAAATTTTTTAAATTTTGTATAAAAATATATATATATATATATATATATATATAGATGTAATAATAATTTTAAAATAGTTACTCTTATAATCAGTTTGGTTCGGTTTTTTCCTGATTAAAACCAATACCAAACCAAATTTGATCAGTTTTTAAAATTCAAAACCAAAACCAAACCAAACTAAAAAGTATCGGGTTTTTTTGGTCAGTTTGTTTAGATTTTTCGGGTTTTTATGAACACCCCTATCGGTCGGTATAGTCAATTTTCAAATATCCATTGACACCCCTATCATAATTGAAGACTTATTACTGGGAAGAATTATAAAAATATTTTTTTATGAAGTTCATCTTTTTGAACAACTTTTTATGTTGTTAGTATTTACTTTCCTAAGTATAGTTTATTTTGTTCTTAATTTTTTCAATATTATTTTATGATGTATTTTTTTCTTCTTTTTCTTTATGAAGAATATGAAAACTTCCAAGTCTTCTGTTGGTTGTATGAATAATAAAGAAGAAATATGTCTTCTGGATAGCGCTACAACGCATATCATATTAAAATATAAGAGATGTTCTCTTGTTTAATTATGAAAGAAGTCAATATTATAACAATATTTGGTAGTACAAAAATAATTGAGGCTCTGGAAGAGCGACTCTATTGCTACATGTAGGAACAATATTGGCTGTTAATAATGCATTATATTGTAGTAGTCTAAAAGAAACGTGTTGGTTATTATATTTTGACCACCAATGAAAAAAATATTGAATGCATTTATATTACTATAATAAAAGCGGAAAGAAGTATGTGCTTGAAAAGATTCCCGTATTTTTCTCCGAAATATACTATACTAGTATTAATGTAGTCGAATCACATGCTATAGTAAACAAAGGGTTTGTTAATGATTTTATTATTTGGCATGACCGGTTGGGACATCCCGGTTATAATAATGTGCAAAATAATTAAGAAATCATATGGTCATTCATTGAATAACTAGAAATTCTTCAAACTAAAGAATTCCCTGGTGCTGCATGTGTCTCAAGGTAAACTGATTATCACACCATCAATAATTAAAGTTGGAGTTGAATCTCCTAGATTTTTTAAACGTATACAAGGTGATATATATGGGCTCATACACCCTCTATATGGAGCATTCAGATATTATATGATTTTGATAGATGCATCTACAAGATGATCACATGTGTGCTTATTATCAACCCGCATTTTGGCCTTTGCGAGGTTACTGGCTCAATTAATAAGATTAAGAGCATAATTTTCAGATTATGCAATTAAGACACTTCGTCTTGATAATGCTGTGAATTTATGTCCCAAGCCTTTAATGATTATTGTATATTAACTGGGATAATAATTGAGCATCCACTGTTCTCATGTTCATACTCAAAATGATCTTGCGAATCATTGATCAAACGCTTCCAATTAATTACTAGACCAATGCTTATGAGAATAAAATTTTCCGTTTCAGCATGGGGTCGTGCTATTTTGCATGCAGCAGCTCTTATGCGGATCAGGCCCGCAAGTTATCATAAAGTCTTCCCATTATAATTAGCCTTTGGCCAGGAGCCAAATATTTCCCATCTTATAATATTTGGATGAGCGATTTATGTACCAATTGCTCCACCACAATGCACAACAATAGGTCCCCAAAGAAGATTGGGGATATATGTTGGGTATGAATCTCCTTCTATTATGAAATATTTGGAACCTACGACTAGAGATTTATTTACGGCAAAATTTCCTGACTGCCATTTTGATGAATCAGTATACCCAACATTAGGGGGAGAAAATAAATAGTTGGAAAAGATATGGATTGGAATGCATTATCACTATCTCATTTAGATCCTCAAATAATCAATGTGAACACGACATTCAAAAGATAATTTATTTGTAAAAGATTGCAAATCAACTGCCAGATGTATTCACTAACATACCAGGATGACTATGTCACATATTTCAGTTGCTAATGCTCATATTTGAATTGATGTCCTGACTAGAAAATCTATAAATGCAAATAAGTCTAAACCATGCTTGAAACGTGGTAGACCAATCGGCTCCAAAAATAAAAATCTCCGAAAGAAAAAAGGAGCAAATGATCTAGGGGATCACAATATGGAGGCAATTTCTCAAAAAGAGCCATGTGACATAACAAATGATAAGACCTCAGAAGAGGTCCAAGTATCTAAAAATAATAAGAATGAAGAGATCTCAATAAGTTATGTCTCTGCGGGGAAAAGGTATAACTGAAATAATATTATTGTCGATGATGTTTTTGCTTATAATGTTGCTATTGAATTAATGCAACAAGATGAGGATCTTGAACCAAGATTAGTCGATGAATATAGACAAATAAATGATTGGCAAAGTGGAAAGATGCTACTTAGGTAGAATCAACTTTATTTGAAAAATATGAATTATTCGGACGTATAGTTCGAACACTTGAAGGAATAAAGCCAGTGGGATATAAATGAGTTTTTGTGTGAAAACGAAATGATAAAAATAAAGACGTCAAATATAAAGCACGACTTGTGGCATAAGGATTTTCGCAAAGGCCTGACATTGATTATATGGAGACATATTATCATGTGGTAGATGCAATCACCTTAAGGTATCTTATAAATCTAGCATTCCATGAAAAATTTGATATACGTCTGATAGATGTTGTCACATCCTATTTTTATGGCATATTAGACAACGAAATTTATATGAAAATTCCTGAAGGGTTTAAAGTGCTTGAAGCTTATAAAGGTTTATGAAAAACTTATTTAATAAAGCTTCAAAAATCCTTATATGGATTGAAACAATCAAGCCAAATGTGGTATAATTGATTGAGTGAGGACTTGCTGAAAGAAGGATATACGAATGATCCAGTTTGTCTTTGTGTCTTTATAAAAAGGTTTGGATCTGAATTTGTTATAATCGCTGTGTATGTTGATGATCTAAATATCATTGGAACCCCCGGGAGCTTCCAAAAGAAGTAAATTGTTTGAAGAAAGAGTTTGAAATAAAAGATCTTGGAAAGATATAATTATGTATTGGTCTACAAATTAAGCATATGAAAGATGGATTTTTTGTCCATCAATCAACTTGTACTAAAAAAATCCTAAAGTGTTTTTATATAGATAAAGCACATCCATTGAGTACCCCGACGGTTGTGACATCACTAGATATAAATAAAGATCCATTTTGACCTCATGAAAATGATGGATTGATATGAAACTCCATATTTTAGTGCAATTGAGGAATTGATGTATCTTGTAAATAATACTCAATCAGATATAACTTTTGTAGTAAATTTATTAGCAAGATTTTGTTCATTTCCAACAACAAGACACTGGAATAGTGTTAAATATATTTTTAGATACCTTCGAGGGGCTACTGAGATGGATTATTTTATTCTTATGAATCTGATTCACAAATTATTGGTTATGCAGATGCATGTTGTTTGTCTGATGCACATAAAGTTCAATCTCAAACAAGTTATCTATTTACTTGTGGAGGTACATCTATTTCATGGAGTTCAATAAAACAAACTTTAGCTTTTACATCTTCCAATCATGCAGAGATAATAGCTATTCATGAAGCTAGTCGAGAATGTGTATGGTTGAGATCAGTGACTCAATACATTCAACAATTGTATGGTCTTTCTTTAAAGAAAGAAGATTCCAACAATATTATATGAAGATAATGTTGATTGCATAACTCAACTAAAAGGAAGATATATCAAAGAAACAAAACAAAATACATTTCACCAAAGTTGTTTTTCACGCATGATCTTCAACAAAATGGTGAGATAGATGTTCAACAAATCCGTTCAATTGGTAATCTGGCAGACTTATTCACTAAGGCATTGCCAACATCAACATTTGAGAAGCCGAGGCATAAGATTGGAATGCATAGTCTTCGAGATATCAAATAAAGTTTTCATCATGGGGAGTATAATACGCGTTGTACTCTTTTTCCCTTAACCAAGGTTTTGTCCAAATTGGATTTTCCTAATAAGGTTTTTAATGAGGCAGCACTCAATGCGTATTACAAGATGTGTGTACTCTTTTTTCTTCACTAGGCGTTTTCCCACTAGGTTTTTCCTAGTAAGGTTTAACGAGGCACATTATCATTTAGATGGACATCCAAGGGGGAGTGTTATGAATATATTAAAATAGATATCAATTGACTACTCCATACATCTTTATTCCATGAACCATTTGAGTTCATATATATAGTTAATTCATCACTTAATATTTGTAACCTTTAGGTGTATTCTTGTAACCTTTCATGTATCATATATCCTATAAATATGGTATATTTTATCTTATGAAGGACACACAAGAAACACACTTGAATAAGATAACTTCTACATTCTCCTCATATACATCTCGTCTCTATAACTATATTATTCTATTTTGCTCTCATTTTTTAACAAAAAATGTTTTTTTTCTAAAGCTAAGTTATTTGGTCAAACTTTTGGAAGGAAAAAAAATAATTAGTTTTTTATTAGAAGCATAAGTAATTTTTGAGAAGTAGAAAAAATTAACTGCTTTTGAAATGCATATTTGGGAAAAAATACATTTAGAGACACTTTTTAAAATTTTAGCCAAATATTAATTGCTACTAAAAAGTACTTTTGAAGTTAAGTAGCTAGACATAAAGTGTTTCTTACAAAAATACTTTTTCTGAAAAACACTTTTGAGAAATTTTTTTTTTCAAAATAAACTAATTTTAAAAGCTTGGCCAAACATGCCATTAATTTGGTTTTCATTTTATTTTACAAAATTTGTTATAATATCGAACACATTTTTAAAATAGTTACCACACATAATATGCACAAAATAGTTTGCATCTACACATAAAAGAATATGACTACGGATTTATACATGCAATTAGGATTAATTTCTGTCAGACACTTTTTGAATAGGATTGGTGACTTATAGCCTATCAATGTAGTAATAAGATTGAGATACAAAGAGAGTACTCCGAATTTGTTACAATGATTTACTCCCTCTTGTCCATAATAAGTAACTTTTTTCTTTTGACATATCTTAAAAAATACAAATTCCTAAACAAAAAAAGATACATTCACTAAATTATCTCTAATTAATTATTACCTTAACACATTGTAATATATAAATAAGGGCAAATTTTAAAAAATTAAAATTAATTCCTTCTCTATTTTTGATCAAAATGAAAAAGTCAAAAGGTCCTATAAGACCGGAGGAGTATAAAATTAACTTTTTGATGTGGATTGAGATATAAAGAAAATATATTTATTTTGTAGATCTCCCAATTTGTGTAAAACAATTTATTAAATTAACTTTCATAAGCTTTTTTAAACTTCAAATAATTTTCTTCGAAGTTCAATTCAAATTTTGCCAACGTGAAGTCTAAGTATGTACTAACCTAAAATAAACAAACTATATATTTAACACTTGTTTATAAGCAGTTTGGTTAAGAAAAACCTAAGGTATGATTTAGACGCAGTAGTTTTAGTAATATCTTGCAAAACCTAATTAAAATTTCTAGTAGTTACGCTATTGTTGTTGACTTCTCCAGCGCCAGTAATCTCTTAAACACGTGTCCAAACCACAAGATTAGTTCAACTCCTAAAATATTCAACCACTGTTAGGAGTCCTTTGGTTGGAAAATGAGTTATACCGGTATAAGTTATAATAGGATAAGTTATGCTAGGATTAATTGTGATGGGATTGTTGTTTATTCATTGTTTGATATATTGTATTAAGAATGACAATTGAATAATTTATAAGAAGAAGGTATAAGTTATACCGGTGCTAATTACCCCACCATCTGTGAGGTATAAGTTATACCGGTGTTAAAATTAATACCAGTATAACTTATACCTGATTTGCTAACCAAACAGAGTATTAAGGTGGTATTAATTCTTATACCACCCTTATACCTCATACCAAACGACCCCTTATAGTAGTTGATATTCTTCGAATGAAGCTAGCCCTTATTTAAATTATTTCATTTTTACCTTATGCTAATTTTGTTTAATAACTATAAAATAATAAACCATATACTAGTAGTAAACTAAACACAAAAGTGGATCTAGAATTTAAATAATATAAATTCAATTTATAAGATTTTTAACATTGAACCTATTATATTTTTAAGATTATAGGTTTATATTTATTTATTTATTTATAATTTTTGTAAATTTATTGATATAAATTTTTACTCGGCGAGTTATGGGTTGTTGTCACAACACTGCATCCGCCCCTGACTGAACGAATGATACCGTTTCTTCTAGGCGTGGAAGGATTATTATAATGTAAAATCTAATTATTTTTTCCCCACGTCAATGGATTAGCCCTAGAAGAATGTTCAAATATTCAACTCTTATATCAACATCAGTGCTAATATTCTAAAAATACCAAAGCAGCATACGAAAAAATTTCGTGCGAAAGTACTATTGGTAGACAATCAATAACTGGAAATAAAAAATAAAAAAGAATGTAATCCAATCATGTGTCCAATAAGATCATTAGAAAAGGATCTAGAGGACGAGTAAATTGGAAGCTGAAATAGCATTACTTTTGCAAACGAAGAAATTGCCACAAAACATTAATTATGGTTCTGGGACAGAGTGCGTTTGCTTGTTTTTAGGCTTTCAATAATTTTGACAACCAACCATTCATTATCAGAAACTAAATCACAATTTCAAAGATGTAAAGCCGTCACAACAAAATCAGAAGAAATGAATGATGTAAAAGTAAAAAAAATACATATATAATTGAATTGGGTAATCGGGATGATATGTGCCAGTAAGATAAGGGCCTGAAAAATCAAAGGAAAGAAACAGAGTCAGGCGAGTGATACTGGGATATTTCTTTTTCGCAAGTTTTTGTAATTAAAATTGACTGGATCGTTAAAGTTCGATTCCAGCCAAGAAGCTGACTTGCTTTTTTTCCCGAATCCAAAACAATACAAAAGAGAAAAGGGGAGGAATGAAAAGACTACAGAGAGAAAGATAGTAATGCACAGCTACAGAAAGCGTTTACAGAGGAGGAGGGAGAGAGAGGGCTTATAAAAGAGAGAAGTTTATTGAATCTAGGGTTTGTTTTGGTTTTGGATATCGGCCCAATTTTCTTATTTCATCTGGGCTGCTCAAACGCTCTTCCGGGCCGTTCTCATATAAGCAAATAAAATTCTCTAAGCCTGATTTTTTCTTTTCCTATACCATATATGAAATTTTATTATAAAAAATGTGCATAGTTTCTAATTTACCTATTATGTTCATATTTTTTCTATAATTATTATACCAATCATTAAATACTAATTAATAGTAGCTGAATCTTCCTAATTTGTCGAGCTAAAATTGAGGAACAAAATATTATAAAACGATTTGGCGTAAATCAGATCAAATCATATTCTTCCAGATATTCCTATTTAGGTGCGTTACAATTATGAAAGTAAATATTCTTTCAGATATTTTTTACCATTGACAGCTATTAAAAAGCTTGAAAGCTTTGAATTCAAATTTGGGTTTTCGAAAATCATTGTTTGTTTGGATTGTGTGTTGTTGAAAATAATCGGGAATATGGTTTGGAGATTATATCTCAATTTTGAGAGTTTTTGGTGAAGATTAGACTTGGTTTTGACTGAAATTCAGATTGAAACTCGAAAAAGAAGAAGAAGACATATTGCAGAAATTGTAGATAAATTGTAGATTATTTGTATTCTAATTGTATGTGCTTTGTTTTCTGTTTTAACAAATCAAAAACGACTAAAACTTCTACAGATCTTCTGCAAAAAACAGTCTACAATTTATCTACAATTTCTGCAATATGTCTTCTTCTTCTTCTTCTTCTTCTTCTTCTTCTTCTTCTTCTTCTTCTTCTTCTTCTTCTTCTTCTTCTTCGAGTTTCAATCTGAATTTCAGTCAAAACCAAGTCTAATCTTCATCAAAACCCCTCAAAAATTGAGATATAAACTCCAAAACATATTCCCAATTATTTTTAACAACACCCAATCAAAATAAATAATGATTTTGAAAACCCAAATTTGAATTTAAAGCTTCAAACCTTTTTAATGGATGTCAATGGTGGAATTGCTTCTCTCTTGTCTCTTTGAAGGTTTGTTCTTCTTCATTGAGAAAATTTGAAGCTGAAGGTAAATGTGTGTATGAACTTTGAAGATTTGACTTTAATTTTGATGAACTTTGTTGTTCTTCATTGATGAACTTCAACTGGACTAAAATGGGGAACCAACTTTGTTAAAGGGTTTCTTCAATTTTCTGTGAATTTAGAGGGAAAATTTGGTTTCAGAAGATGGAAAATGGTAAAAAGAACGTGGGTATGGATAAAACGTGGGTGGGAATGAGGGGTTAGGAGAGAGAAACGTGCAGATTCCTTTAATTAAGGAATAAAAAATATACAATTAATTATATCCTTAATTAATGATGGTATAGAATTGGTAATTTGGTATATTAAGTGTAATTAAGTCAAACATTAAACATTGAGGGTAATAAGATTTTCTATGTGGTATAGAAATGTAAAATTCTCTAAGCAAAAAGTGTAGAAATGGCATCGTATAGCACTTTTTAACATGGTATTAATTTTTATCTAGTACTAGTATATGTATTCGCGCGATGCGCAAAAAATATTAAATAAAAGTAATTTCATAGAATTGTTATCTTATCGTTATTTTCACTGCTCTATTGTTAGATTTTCTTGCCACCTTAACTATACTGTATTATAAACTACTTTGCATTGCATGTTGCAAGCAATGAACTTCATATTTGTATAAAATTAAATTAACCTTTGAATACAAAATTATTTTTGAAAGCTCCACGCATTCTTCATATTATGAATGACCTTCAACTGTGCAATTTTGAGTACAAAGAAAGAGCAGTAATTTAGAAAAGTTATGGAAAATAAATGATTTCAATGGGGTAATTATTTTTTTAACTTTCTCAAACTTGTCAACCGAGATAATATAGAGAGTTGTTAGTAATACTTAGTTTATCATATAAATCACCAGTGTGTAATATTCATTTACCTTAGATAAACTTGCATTACACTCAATAGAAAATCAATTCAATCAGTTGCGGAGCCACATACATCCAAGGGGTGTCAACCGACACCCCTTCGTCGGAAAATTATATTGTTTAGCTCGGTAATTTTTTTAAAAATATATATATATACTATATAATGACACCCCTTGACTTCTTGGTGAGTTTGTTTTTTTATATTTTAACTTCTCTTAATGAAAATCCTGGCTCCGCCACTGAATTCAAAGCATATGATAACAGTAAACACTTATCAATTCTTACAATTCTTCTCCCTAATAAAAAGGTTACATATTAAAATAATCAGCATAACAATGTATTTCAGTAACTTTAGTACATCTCCAACTTTGCAAATTAGCTATAGAGATATTATTCATCCATCCAAAAAACTGCTTATCATTTCTTCTCTAACTCTTCGACATAAACTGCAAAATGTCCTTTAGAAACATCTGATTGATTCCTTGTAAGAACATACTATAATTTGTAGACTTGCTTGACAGTGGAAATTATTGGCAACAGACAAAATCCCATGGCTTAGCTTCTTGATACGTCAAGTATTGGGTGCTTGATAAAAGATTGAAGCAGGACTTGTTTAGATTGATAAACATTTGTGTTTGATCTGGAATTGGTTGTGAAGATTTGTGTTTGATGTGGAATTGGTTGTAAAGTTTGCACGGAAAAATGTTATATTTATAGAGCTGCTTGCATTTCCATCGCGTGTCAACTGTAGTTTGCAGTATTTTAATTCCCTGTGAATGCATGTGTCAAGTGGTCAATTCAAGTGGCTAAAGAACCTGGCCCATACCTATAAAGTTATTGGATATAGAGCAGATTGTGTTGGAAAAATTGATTGATTACGGAGAATAGAAGGTTCAGCTTGAGGCGTGTCAAAGACCTCGTCTTTGAGGATATTTCGCCTACACCGTAATAAATAAAATTAGGCGTATCCTCCAGGATTCAACAAGCTCTTCTAATATAAACTAGGAGCAGAAACAACAAAGATTGAATAAAAGAAAACCCATCACATAAGAAAAGGTAAGAAAAGTTTTTCACTTTGTTCACTCTTTTTCTCTCTACTCTTTTCCTTCCTCACGTTCAACATTGAAATAGAGTATATATAGTTTAAATTGATAGAAGTTATAACTCTCAACTTTTATAGCTAATAAAAGCTATTTTTAATCCATTAAACTGTCTGACCCATTCTCAAAAGCCAACGTTAGAAATTTTGAATAATTAGCCATCAAGATTATTTAAGAGTAATATCAAATTTCAGTTATAAAATCATTGTTATGTTTGAAATACATTCAAATTAATTAGCATAATTAGCATAATTTTTATACATATTATGTATAGTCAAAAGAGGATTTGGCCGATCTTTTGACTTATAAGTGAAACATCGAGGGGTTGAGACTTTTGTCAATTTGAGATGTATCAACAATGATAGTAAACCAACCTATGTCATTGGAGATCACATGAATTATGTTCATATGGGTAATAACAAGTCATTAGTTGATCAAATATATGTACTATCAAATTATGTCTTTTCCTATGGTGTGAGTGTATATAGTGCAAGACTGCAAGAAATATGAGGTTGAATTATTAAACTCTTAATCCAATAATCCATAGCCTTTTGTAGGTGGTGTATTGCACTGCAGAATACACTTAATGGATGGACCTATATGAGTGTGGAGTGGGGCCGCTCCTATGAAATTTGTGGCAAAATTTCTAGAGCACTCATGAAAACCAAGCGTGTGCATGGCCTATTAGCGCAATACCGCGACAAACAACAAAGAATATGTGGGTATAATGTGATAGATAAGACACTAAACTTACAAAAGAATTCTTGGTTCATAGAAGTTCTAAACTTCACCATTTATTATGTAAGTTTAATCTTATTTTATCTAGGTCTGGTTCGTAGTCTAAGAGACACCAGATTCGATGCATTATGCTCATTTGTGAAAACCCAGCGAAACTTTTTATTTTACTCTATTACTTAATATTTCTTTTGAGTTATGTGGGGGATTGTTAGAAAAATGATTTTGAAAACTCAAAAAGAAATATACAAATTAGTGTTTAGATTTATTCTTTTATATTATATTAATTGGTCTTCATTATGCTAATTAATTTGAATGTATTTCAAACATAACAATAATTTTGTAACTGAAATTTGATATTACCCGGTTAATAGTCTTAATGGCTAATTATTCATAATTTCTAACGTTGGCTTTTGAGAATTGGTTAGACAATTTAATGGATTAAAAATAGCTTTTATTAGCTACAAAAGTTGAGAGTTATAATTTCTATCAATTTAAACTATATATACTCTATTTCAATGTTGAACGTGAGGAAGGAAAAGAGTAGAGAGAAAAAGAGTGAACAAAGTGAAAAACTTTTCTTACCTTTTCTTATGTGATGAGTTTTCTTTTATTCAATCTTTGTTGTTTCTGCTCCTAGTTTATACTAGAAGAGCTTGTTGAATCCTGGAGGATACGCCTAGTTTTATTCATTACGGTGTAGGCGAAATATCCTCAAAGACGGTGTCTTTGACACACCTCAAGCTGAACCTTCTATTCTCCATAATCAACCAATTTTTCCAACAATCTTAAGGATATTTCCACGTTGTTGTAATGGAGAATAATGCAGCAGTTGTTTGAGTGTTTATGAATAAATATGTTACAACTAAAAGTCAAGAACAACAACTATTTGTTGAGGAGCTAAAGGTAGCAACTCAAACTTATGATTTGGTTGAATAATGTCAAAAAACAAATTACTATTGGGCAAAACAGATGATTCAAGTATTATTACTGATAATAGGTGAACTAGACTATAATTAAACCCTAAGGAACCATATTTTTGTATAACTTTATTGTAAAAAGTGATAACCAAATGCTCTGATTAGTACTTTTCATGCTTTGCAAGCTATATCCAACGAAAGAAGTCGATGGAGCAAGTTTGGGATCAATTATGGAGAAAAAGAGGCCAATCAAACAATGCCCAAGAAATGCACCAAGTGAAAAGTCAAAAGCAGTGCTGAATTTGGCCTGCCGCCGTCAGACCGTAACTGCGGTAGGATCGCGGCGGAGCAGAGCTACAGATTCAGAGAACCTATTTAGCCGCAGTCCCGGTGTAACCGCGGTGGAACCACGGCAAAATGCGAAAAAGCCAGGGACGAAAGTGTCAAGTCGGAAAAACTTGGCGTAAAACCCCTATAAAAAGTAGGAATTCGGCCACATTAGGTTAGATTTGTTTTAGAGAGTACTTTGGGCAAGAAACACAAGTGTGAGATATCACCCAAAACATCATAATTCTTTACTTCTTCTTTTTCTTGCAATTTTCCATGATGAATATTTTCGTAGTTTATCTTCAAGTTGTTATGAGTAGCTAAATCCTTTAGTCTAAGGTTTTGATGGAACCTATTGAAGGATGAACTTCTTGATTATGTTCATATAGTTTGCCGGTTAATCTCTATTTGTTCAATTACTTATTTATTGTAGTTAATTGACAGGATTCTCAATTAGTTGTGCCTATTTAGTATGCATAACTCGGGAGAAAGTGCATATTTAGGTAATTATTGAATAACACCACTCCCAAAGTATAAGAGGTATCTATAACTACAGGTTTAAAGGCGGGATTATGGATAACGAAACCTTGGGTGTGATCTAAAGTGAGCTGTAATAAACAAAGTCAGTTAGCGTAGCTCGGGAGAGTGCGTCTAGTAAATTATCGCAATTACTCGGGAGAGATTTACGGTAAAAAGAGTGTTCATGATTGATAGAGATATTTTGGTGAATCTATATAAAATATAACCGGGAGGGATTCCAACAATAGGGGAAATCACTATCTTAGAACTTTTTCATTATTGTTTTCAACCCAAGCATATTTAGTTTACAGTTGTTATTTATTTACTTTCAATCTTAGTTAGTAGAAATACCATCAACCATTGTTTACAACATTTAAGGAAGTTGATTATAAAGAATTTAGTGATCTCAACAAAGGTAATTGATAGGTTAATTCTCTGTGGGATTCGACTCCGGACTTGTAAATCGGATTGTATTTACAACGACCACATTGTCCTTTTTAGAAGGCATAGTTGGGCGTGATCAAATTTTGGCGCCGTTGCCGGGGAATTAACGGTGTTATCAATTACAATTGAAAGAAGTACCAAAATTCTTAGTATAGTCAGTTTTCTCTATACCCAATTTTTCATTGAAATTTTAACGTTTGTTGACTTGGTTACACAGGTGCATGCCTAGAAACTCATCGAGATCTGGTGAAGTATTAGAAGCATTATCAGATCCCGAGAAAATTTTCAGGGATTTGAATCGGGCCAACCGACAAAACAAACAACAACCAACAACTGCACAATTCGAAATAATTATGGGAGATAACCAGGAAAACCCAGCAGCACCAATAGCGCCAGCGCCAGAGGCTGCTCTTTATGACTAGGCACAACCCACAACTGAGAATCTATCCACAGCGATAGTAGTCCCGCAGATATAGGCTGAGTCATTCCAAATCACGAATAACATGCTGCACTTGTTGCAGAATAAGGGACTATTTTCGGGGTCACAAGTTGAAGATCCTCAGCGGCATTTAAAGAATTTCCTGTCTATCTGGAAAACCCAAAGGCAACCCAATGTAACTCTAGAAGCAATCAAACTGTTATTGTTTCCATTCTCAGTGATAGGAGCTGCCCAGACTTGGCTAAATTCACTCCCCATAAATTTTATAGCAACGTGGGATGAACTAGTCAAGCAATTTCACAACAAGTTCCACCCACCCAATAAGACTGCTCAACAAATTGATGAGATTTTGAGCTTTAAACAGAGACCGATGGAGACTTTGCAAGCGTTTTAAAGGGATGCTGGTCATATGTCCACACCATGGTGTTCCAGATCTAATGTTGGGGCAACGGTTCTACATGGGATTGTCAGATAGCGTAAAGAACATTGTTGATGCTTCAGCTGGTGGGGCATTCTTGAGCAAAACATGGAGAGAGGGCCAGAGTCTGCTTGACAAGATGGCACAGAATTCGGGATGGGTAACCAGAGGTGCACCTATCACTCCAGTGGTGCACTCAGTGCCTTTAGATCCATCCAATTCTATGGCTGAAAATATGGCTACCTTGTTGACACAGATGAGCATACTCACAAAAAAGGTGGAAGAGTCAGGGCAGAAACAGCAGGTACATATTGTTGATACTACTAATGGGGGCTTGTGCACATCTTGCATTAGTCAGCCAGTTGGTAATCAATGGAATGCAGAACACGATCATCATCACTACCCTGAAGACATGAACTATGTGTCTAATTATGGTGGCCAGAGACAGGGTGGTCAGAATTGGGGTCAACAAAATCAGCAGTACATGCCAGCACAGCCACAGTTCAACACCGGGAACATGGGAGGTATGAGACCCCCCAATAATATGGCACCTTTACCCACGACCATAGGGATACAATAATCAGAATCAGCAGTAGGGGTACCACCCACCTCAGCAGCAGCATGGTGGAAGGCAGGAAGATGGGTTTGCTAGACTTGAAGCAATTATGCAGTAGGTTATTGGGTCTAATGCAAAAATTAATGAGAGAGTCGATGCACATGATGCAGTAATAAAAAATATTGAGGTATAGGTGGACCAGATTTTGATGTCTCTGAACAATCGTCCTCATGGGACACTACCTGCAGACACTCAAATAAATCCAAAAGATTAGGGACCGAAGCAGCTGATGGCGGTGAGTCTACGTAATGACAGAGATCTGGATGAAGAGCAAGAAAGGGCTTGAGAAGCTAGACAGGTTGAGAAACTCATACCAGTGCCCATTGAGCTGGATGAATCAACGAAACTGACAGAGGTGACAATCCAACCTGCTCAAGAAGAAAATATCATTCAGAATGAGATCGAGAAGGAAGCTGAAACTGTCCAGGAGCCAGTGGTTGATGTAGCAGCTGAGAAAGATCAACCCCAATTGATTCGAAGAAGAGACCCCCTGCACCCTTCCCCAAGAGGCTGGCTAAGTACAAAAAGGGGGAGCAATACAAGAAGTTCTTTGACATGCTGAAGCAAATCCAGGTAAATATACCATTGATTGAAGCTTTGAAGGAGATGCCTGGGTATGCGAAAATGATGAAGGACTTGATGTCCCGGAAGTTTGATTTTCAAGACTTGGCCACAGTTACTCTTACTCAGACCTGTAGTGCAGTAGTGACTAGACCAACTGCGGAAAAACTGTTTGATCCAGGGAGCTTTACAATTCCTTGCACTATTGGTAATTTTGCTTTTGTTAAGGCACTGTGTGATCTAGGGGCCAGCATCAATCTTATGCCCCTAGCAATTTATAAGAGGTTGGGAATTGGAAGAGCTAGACCCACCTCTATGTTGTTGCAGCTTGCTGACAGAACTATGAAACGACCCCTCTGAAATCCTAGACGATTTGCTGATTCAGGTAGGGAAATTTGTGTTCCCTGCAGATTTTGTGATCCTAGACTGTAAGGCGGATGAAGAGATTCCCATAATTTTGGGAAGACCGCTCCTGGACACTGGGAGAGCTCTAATTGATTGTGAGACTGGGGAGCTCAAGATGAGACTAAACGATGAAGAAATAACATTCAATGTGCAGAAGTCTATAAGGTGACCAAGTGAATTCGCCAATTGCTCTCTTATTGATGTCATGGATGTAATTGTAGATACTGCTGATGAAAGGATGACTATTGAGGACCCCCTTGCTGCATGTCTAATGAATTTGGATGATGTAAATGGAGAGGAGCTGGCGAAATGGGTGTTGGCATTAGTGGGTAGAGGGTTCTAGGATATACCCCTAGAGTTTGAGCCCTTGCACTTGGAAAATTGAGAAACTCCTCCAGCCAAGCCATCCATCAAAGAACCACCAAAGCTGGAATTAAAGCCATTGCCCGCCCATCTCAGGTATGAATTTCTTGGACCTAACTCCATATTACCTGTTATTATCTCATCTAGTTTGTTAGATGTGCAGGCTCAACAACTATTGTAGGTACTGAAGGAGTGCAAGACTGCCATTGGGTGGACCATGGCAGACATAAGGGGATCAGCCCCGCCTACTGTATGCACAAAATTCTATTGGAAGAGGGACACAAACCTTCCAGGGAAACCAAAGAAAGCTAAACCCCAATATGAAGGAAGTGGTGAAGAAAGAAGTAATCAAGTGGTTAGATGCGGGAATTATTTTCCCAATCTCCGACAGCAGCTGGGTTAGCCCAGTTCAATGTGTTCCTAAAAAGGGTGGCATGACGGTAGTCAAGAATGATAAGAATTTATTGATCTCTACAAGAACCGTGATGGGCTGGAGAATTTGCATGGACTATCGAAAGTTAAATCTAGTCATACGGAAAGATCACTTCCCACTTCCCTTCATTGATCAGATGTTAGACAGATTGGCAGGGAGGTCACATTTCTATTTTCTGGATAGGTACTCCGGGTACAATCAGATCTCCATTGCACCGAAGGACAGAGAGAAGATTCACTTGCCCGTATGGCATTTATGCCTTTCGGAGGATGCCCTTTGGCCTATGCATCGCACCCGCCACATTCCAACGGTGCATGATGGCTATATTCACTGACATGGTAGAGGATATAATGGAGGTGTTCATGGATGACTTCTCAGTGGTGGGGAACTCATTTGATGAGTGCCTGATAAATCTGACTCGTGTGCTAAAGCGATGTATCGAGATTAATCTGGTTCTAAATTGGGAGAAGTGCCATTTTATGGTGCAAGAGGGCATAGTCTTGGGACACCGGGTGTCAAGCAAAGGAATTGAGGTGGATCATGCTAAGGTAGATGTGATAGCAAAGCTACCCCCTCCAACTTCAGTCAAAGCAATCAGAAGTTTCCTCGGGCATGCCAGTTTCTATCGGTGATTCATAAAGGACTTCTCAAAGATCACCAACCCTATCTGTAAGTTGTTAGAAAAAGATCACCCTTTCTTGTTTTCTAATGATTGTAGGGTAGCATTTGAGTAGTTGAAAAAGAGGCTAGTCACAGAACCTATCATAGTTGCCCCCGACTTGGAGCAACCGTTCGAACTCATATGTGACGCTAGTGATTACGCAGTGGGGGCAATGTTGGGGCAGCGAAAAGACAAGCTGATGCATCCAATATACTATACTAGTAGAACGCTGAATGGAGCCCAGCTGAATTACACTGTGACTGATAAGGAGATTTTGGCCGTGGTGTTTGCTTTCGACAAATTTTGATCATATCTGATTGGTTCCAAGGTAATTGTATATACTGACCACGTAGCTCTCAGGTACCTAATTGAGAAAAAGGAGTCTAAGCCACGCCTGATTCATTGGGTGCTACTGTTGCAAGAATTAGACCTCGAAATTCGTGACCGTAAGGGCACAGAAAATCAAGTCGCTAATCATCTATCACGACTTAAAGGAGCTAAAAAAGCAATCGAGGTCGAAGAGATCCTGGAAACCTTTCCAGACGAGCAGTTGCTCGCTACTAATCTTGAGGAAACACCATGGTATGTAGACTTTGCTAATTACCTGGCCAATGGTATAATTCCTCACGACCTTTATCTGTCCAAAGAAAAAAGTTTTATCGTGATAGCCGCGTGTATTATTGGGACGAGCCTTATTTGTTTAGAAAATGTGTTGACAATATGATCCGTAGGTGTGTCCCCGAGATAGAACAATCTTCTATTTTGCAGGCTTGTCACGCATCAGCATATGAAGGACATTTTGGAGGGGTCAGAATAGCTGCGAAAGTGCTTGACGTCGGATTTTTTTGGCTAACAGTGTTTAGAGATGCGCACCTATGGGTGAAGGGTTGCAATGAATGTCAGCAGATCGGGAATATTTCCCGTTGCCACGAGATGCCCATGAACCCGATTTAAGAGGTGGAAGTGTTTGATGTCTAGGGGATTGACTTCATGGGCCCTTCGTCAGCTCATTTGGCAATAAATACATACTTGTTGTTGTGGACTACGTGTCCAAGTGGGTGGAAGCTACTGCATTACCCATTAATGATGCAAGAGTAGTGGTGGGATTTCTGAAAAATAACATATTCACCCGATTCGGGATACCACGAGCGATTATCAGCGACGAAGGCACTCACTTCTGTAATAGAGCCTTCGAAAAGTTGCTTGCAAAGTATGACGTGCGCCACAAGGTGGCTACTCCGTATCACCCACAAACTAGTGGACAGGTTGACGTGTCCAACAGAGATATCAAGAGTGTATTAACCAAGACTGTGAATGCCACAAGAACTGATTGGGCGAGGAAGCTAGATGATGCACTCTGGGCTCTACAAGACCACATTTAAAACACCAATTGGTATGTCACCATATAAGTTGGTATTTGGAAAGGCCTGTCACCTGCCAGTAGAACTTGAACATAAAGCGTGGTGGGCATTGAAGCAGTTGAACTTGATATTGAAGATGCAGGCACAACTAGAATCACTGAGTTGCATAAGCTTGACGAGTTTAGACATCTTGCTTTTGAGAGCACAAGATTGTACAAGGAAAGAATGAAGAGATTACACGGCCAGAACATTGTTGAGCGATATTTCAAACCCGGGCACATGGTATTGCTCTATAACTCAAAATTGCGGTTGTTCCCTGGTAAGCTTAAGTCAATATGGTCTGGACCGTTTTGAGTGGTTGAAGTATTCCCTTCAGGTGCTGTAGAGATCGCCGCTGAGAAAGACTCTCGTATATTTAGAGTCAATGGGTAGAGATTAAAACTATATATGGGCATGAACGAACCAAAGGAAGGGTCTGAGATCCACCTGACTGAACCTCAGAGGTCGAGTGAGCCTTAAATGCGCTCACGTGCATCGTGCCACGACGTTAAATCAGGCGCTGCATGGGAGGCAACCCACGAATGTGTTATAAGTGTAGTCTGTAATATCATATAAAAAATAAAAAATAAAAAAGAGAAGAGAGAGGTTGAGCGAATTTTGCGCTCGTGCTGCGTCATGCCGCGATGTTAAATCAGGCGCTTCATGGGAGGCAACCCACAATAGTAGAATTTCTAACATGTTGTATATATGCAGGTTAGTGCGGAGGACGTTGCATCACAAGCCTGGACATATCATGGGTAAGGTAGGCATTAAAAGAGGTAAAAATAGTGCCTAAGGGTCAAAACAATGAACAGAACCCCAATAATAGGCAGCCAGTAACGGGTCCACCGCGGTCGCGATGTAACCGCGGTAGGACCGCAGTCGCGACCCCTCTCTGAAGTTATCCCATCGCGGTCGCGATGTAACCGCGGTCATGACCACTCTCTGAAGTTATCCCACCGCGGTCGCAGTGTAACCTCGGTAGGACTGCGGTCGTGACCCCTCTCTGAAGTTATCCCACCGTGGTCACGGTGTAACCGTGGTAGGACTGCGATGGACCAGAACGGGCCCAGCTACGACTTAAAGCAGAATTTTTTTTCTTCCCCCCCCCCCCTTTTTAATTACCCTAACCTACCCACAACCCCAACCATTACCAGTCAACCGACAACCCCCCTTTCCCTTTCATTCTCTCTATCTTCTCTCAAAACTCTCTCAATTTCTCCATTATTCTTCTTCTTCTTCTTCCCAAATCTTCTTCTTCTCCATTCTCCTTCTTCTTCATTCTTCTCTTTTCTTCTTCCCATAATCCAAAACCCCTATTACCCATTCTTCTTACCCCCTTCTCCATCTAAACCCTACCCATCCACTACCCCCCTGCAAAAATGCCCCACCCCCTACCTAGCCACAACCCCCCAAATTTTTTTTCTTTTCTTTTTCAAGACTCCGCGGTAATCCTCAAGTAAGTTGTTCTACTTTTCCTTATGTTGTATGTATTTTTCATTATGTAGTGATTATTGTAGATAATTCTTGATTTTGGTTGCAATGGGGTTTTAGACTCCAAGTTTGGTATTGTATTTGGTGTTTTGGGTTGATTTGTATAGGTGTGGGGTGTATTTCTAGTTGATAATTTATGTGTGGGGTGGGTGGTGGTAGCATTTAACTATATGTATTGATGGAAGCTTGTGGTGGGGTTTTATAAGGCAAAATTGTATCATTGATAAGTGGTGTGGGGACAATAGTAGATGTTGTCCACTTTGGGTAATTATTTGGTGCCAGCGGGTGGCGAAGTCTGAGTATCCACCCGACTAGCACATGTTTGGCTGCCCCTGATTGTTATGATGAACTGATTGCAGCTACCATGGCGCGTAAGAAGCGACAAAACTCGGAAAGCACTTTCAACGTGCCCACTTATGATGCTACCCGGTTCACGTCCGAGGAGGCCTAGGACAGGTTTCATGCGAAAGCCACTAAAAGCTTTGTCTCGGAGATTTGTATTGACAGGGCTACCCTCCGTGTTGAAAACCCAGACATGTACAAGGAAATCCGCCGGAGGGGGATGGAGTACTTGTTCGATGAACCTGACACGGCAAACCCAATGATAGTCCGGGAGTTCTACGCGAACTGCTCGGAACATATGTGTTGTTCAGTGGTTGTGCGGGGCAAAGTAGTCGATGCCTCAGTCCATAAAATTCGCTAGGTCCTACAGCTGCCTCCGTTCACTGGGGACAATTATTATTACCACAATTCTCCAGGGATCGATTGGGGCACTCTGATTGAGTCCATATGCTTAGGGGGACGACCAGTTTGGATTCAGGAAAACATGACCCTGCATTCCAAGTCATTCACATGGGAAGCTAAGTGCTGGTTCACCATGATTTGCAGCAGATTGTTGCCCACGGGCAACACAACAGATGTGAACAGCTTGCGGGCTTTATTGTTTTGGTGCTTCGTAACCAGGAAGGACGTTGATATTGCTAAAATCATTGGAGATGAAATGATCCTTCGGTCGTCTCTGATGACTAAGGGGTTTTACTTCTCCTCACTTGTGACGCACTTATGTATGCTTGTTGATGTTCCAATCAATCCTACGGATAGCACTTTACCCCTAAAAATAGCTTTTCGAGCGTGAAAGATCAAAGTGGGTAGAGATGCACCTACACACATTAACATGGACGGCGATGATGATGCCCCAACACCCATGGAACCACCCAGGAGGTCTTATGATGTAGCTGGATCCTCACGGCAACCCCGAACTGGGGTGGAGTTCTCTAGATCATACTCTAGCCGACCCTTGTTTCCTTCGGTGGAGGAAGACGTGGCAGAACTTCGCTCCTCGGTAGATAGCCTGCATGTTCGCTTGGATGCCATGTCTAGACGGCAGTCTAGGTTAGAGAGCCGGGTGATGGCTTGGTTCTGTGCTTTAGGGAGGGCCTATCACGTGGATCCCAACACTGTCTCTGACTTTAAATGATGACCAGGGAAGTTCTCTTACCCTTCTGCTCTTTAATTGTTTTATGCCATGAGGACATGACATCCTCTTTGTGTATAGGGTGGGAGACTTGAGTATGTGTATATATGATTTGTGTATATATGTTGTTGTTGTATATGTAGCTTAGATGTCACCGACTTGACCCAACGACGGACACATGTCGACGGATTTCTTGAGGGTTAAGGTCGGATATATAAAATAAAAAATTAAAAAAAACTTAAAAAGTTAGGAGACTCTTCCTAATGACAGACCACCTAGTCAGTATTCTTAAGGGAAGTAGTCTAATCAAAAAGCCAAAAAGATTTATTTTATTTTATTTTCTTTTTAGGTAGTGTAGTAATTCCCCATTGGTTTTTCTTTTGACCGAGGTACTTTTCCAAAGGTTTTTCTTGAACTGGGTTAGGTAGATTTTTCTTTAATAGATTTGAGTACCCTTAGGGCTCTTATGGGCTAAGAAGGGTTGGGCAAGAATGCATCTCGTGGTGTTCATACCTACAAATACTTAAAACGAACTTGAGGGTGCGACGTCTAGGCTCTCGTGTAGACTCTTAATCTTATGCCTTAATTTTGCACACCTTGTCTTATTAGAATGCTCACGTGAATGTGTTGACAAACTAATTCGGAATGAGTTACATGCCAAGTGTGTGTGAGGTTATACACGTGTTCTGTGCTTGCATGCGATACCTAGAACTTGCCCCGTGTGTATGCAAAGCGAAATAGTAGTTGTTTGGTCTTAGAGATGATTTAGTCATTTCTTTGTGTAGCCTATATAATCATGAATCCACCTGTATACATTACCATAGTTAACCCCTTTGAGCCTATAATCTTTTTTTCTTTGGCAACCACATTACAAGTCTTACCCATTTGTTTGAATTAACCATCTATTTGAACCTTTTCACCTCTCATGAGCACTTGAATTGTTATGAACCTTATAAAAGTTAAAGTGTGGGGTGGTCGGTTTGGCTTTCGAGTGGAACTAGTTGAATAAGGAGAAAGGTGCACTGTTATGAAAAAGGAAGAGCCACTTGAATGGAAAAAAAAAGAAAAAAAAGCATAAAAACTCCTAGATAAGTGGTGGCTCTTGATGCAAGTGTGCTTAAAAAAAGGGGTAGTTATATTGATGTGAAGATGGAATTTTTGGGTGACATAAGGATGAGGTTTAATTGAGAAAATGTATGTATTAAAGTGCTTAGGGAGGTGTAGTCACTCTTATATCTAAATGTATCCTACCCGTCCCGTAGCCTACATTACAACCAAATGAAGCCCTATTGATCTTAGACTGAACAATTCAATTAGTAGAGTATTACACTAAGGGCAAGCTTATGGTGTATCTGTATAGCATATGAATGTTCTTTGCTGAGAGTGAGTGAATTCTTTTATTCTACAGTTACTTGTTGTTTGATTTCATGTGTGTGGAACTTCTCTAAAAAATGTGATGTGAGGGTATTTAACTCAAGAAGAAAAAGCAAGTCTTCACTTCTGTTAGAGTACATAGAGTAAGCATGAGTGTGGCATAGCATTAGAGTCTTCATCTGAGGTGTGGATGTTTCACTGCTTAGGTTGTTCTGTCATAATAGCAGGTGTGACATAAAATGTCACGACCCAGATTTCCCACCTTCGGGGGTCGTGATGGTGCCTACTAATAGGAGCTAGGCAAGCCAATTATCAATTACCTCTTTTAGCGAACATCGACAATATTAGAAATAATGAAGCGTTTAATAATAAAGCGGAAGTCTCAAATGTAATTAACCGAAAGAAATGCTGAAGTTCAACAAGCTCCTCTACCCAAGACTAGTGTCACAATACTCACGATCGTCTAAAGAATACTAAATACAAGGTTTGAATGAAAAATAAAACTGTCTGCTTCGGTACAAATGATAACAAACTGAATAAAATAGAAATGACTTCGGGCCTGCGGACGTCAGCAGGGCTACCTAAAATGTCCCTGGACTGAAAGCTCACTCCTAGAATGCTATTCCTACTCAAATGCTGCTCCAACACCTGGATCTGTGCAAAAAGATGCACAGAGTGTAGCATCAGCACAACCGACCCCATGTGTTGGTAAGTGTCTGGCCTAACCCCGGCGAAGTAGTGACGAGGCTAGACCAGACTACCAGATAAACTCGTGCAGATATATATACAAGTACAACAAAATAATAGCGAAAATTAAACAATTAAAACTGGGAGGGGAACATGCTTATGGGGTAGAAAATAAAACGGGATATCAAGAATAACAAGGAAACTACATCTGATTTCTTCTAACACAGAATAAGGGAAAACAAACCACTTTCACTTGTTTCAATTTCCTCTCGTTGCAGGCGTGCAACTCGATCCCATTTCTCAAAATATCACGTGGTAGGCGTACCACTCGATCCCATTTCATAATATCACGTGGTAAGCGTACCACTCGATCCCATTTCATAATATCACGTGGTAGGCGTACCACTCGATCCCATTTCATAATATCTCGTGGTCGGCGTGCCACACGATCCCATTTCATAATATCTCGTGTTCGGCGTGCCACATGATCCCATTTCTTTCAACACAATACACAAAGTAATTCCGGCAAGGGAACAAGATAATATAATAAACTATCCCAGCAAGGGAATAAGATAATATAATAAACTATCCCGGCAAGGAAGATCCAGCTATAACCAAACTTATTCTATTTCTACTTAACACATTTAAATAAATGCTCAATCTCAACAATTACTGGCTCAGTGTTCAAAAATTTCCAACCAAGTCCTCATAAACAACAATTAAGAATTCGATAATTTAGCAATTCAGGACTCGCGGTCATGCTCGACACCAGTGCATAGATACTCGTCACCATGCCTATACACCGTACTCGACAAATAGCAATTAGAAAATAAGACTCTACTCCTATTCCCTCAAGCCAAAGTTAGACCAAACACTTACCTCGAATGCTCCAAACTCAACTCAAGCCTCTAGTATAGCTTTACCCCCTCGAATTCAGCTCCAACTCAGTCAAATCTATGAAATAATGAATTTACAATATTAATAATAGCTAAACAAACTAAACCCATTGCCTAAATATGAATTTCTAAGCTTTCTTCCCAAAATTCCAAAAATTCCAAAATCGACACCGGGCCTGCTTGGTCAAAACACGACGTTCGAACCAATTCCATGTTACCCATTCCCCCACGAGCCCGGATATACAATTTGTTTTCAAATTCGACCCCAAAACGAGGTTTAAATCAAAGAAAATCGAAAAGCCCTAACTCTACAGTTTATCCCCAATTTCAACCCTAGATTACATGATTTAGGTTTAGAAACTCATTAATTAATAAAGGAAGATCAAGGAAATGAGTGGGAATTTACTTACCCAAGAAGCTTTGGTGAAGAAGTGCTCAAAAATTCGCTCAAGAGCTGTGGAGAAGAAGAACTCGTGTGAAATTTGGGAATAATCCCGTCACTAGTCTGTTTTTGGACTTTAAAAATCACTGGGCAAAAATGCCATTCGCGTTCGCGGGAAGGGGGCCGCATTCGCGAAGGGTAAGTAGGGCAAGTCATCGCGAACGCGTGGAGGCAAATGCAAACGCTTAGAAGGAAAGTGTTGGGGTCCAGAATTTGTTTTATGCGAACGCGATACAGGGTTCGCGAACGCGATGATTAAAACGACGTGAACGCGGGGTCTGAGCCGCGAACGCGAAGAAGGGGAAACCCAAAGGTACGCGAACGCGGGATGAAGGCCGCAATCGCTAAGAACAAAAGACCTGTGCAAGAATTGTAGAAAATTTGATCTTTTTTCCTAAGTTCAAAACACCCCAGAACACCTCCGAAACACTCCCGAGCCCTTGGGGCTCCAAACCAAACTCACCCACTAACTAAACAATCTCATATGAACTTAACCGTGCGATCAAATCGCCAAAATAATATCATAAACAAGGAATCAAACCTCAAAATCATCACTTTTCATTAAAACTTCTTAAATTTCCCATTTTAGATATTTAGGTCCGAAACACGTCAAATGACGTCCGATTTCGACCAAAGCACACAGAAACATCTTAAACCATATATAAGACCTGTACCGGGCACCGGAACCAAAATACGGACCCGATACCAATACTTTCTAATCCATTTTCATTTCAAATTTTTATATTCATTTCAGAAAAACAATTTCTTTCAAAAATTCATTTCTCGGCCTTGGGACCTCGGATTTCGATTCCGGGCATCACCCGAGTCCCATATTTTCTACGGACCCTCCGGGACCGTCAAATTATGGGCCTGGGTTCGTTTATCCAAAATGTTGACCAAAGTCTACTTTAATCATATTAATATCAAAATTCATAAAATTTTTCACAGAATTCATATTCAAGCTTACTGGCTACGCGCTCGTACTGTGCACGCAAATCGAGGCGACTAAAATGAGGTTTTTGAGGCCTTGGAAGCACATAGTGAATGAGAAAATAGGTGATGACCCTTTGGGTCATCACATTCTCCACCTCTAAAACAACCGTTCGTCCTCGAATGGACAAAAGACAGAAGTACCTGAGTCGTGAAATAGATAAGGATAACGGCTATGCATATCAGACTCGGACTCCCAGGTCGATGCCTCAAGAGGCTGACCTCTCCACTGAACAGGCACTGAAGGAAAACTCTTCGACCTCAACTATCGAACCTGCCGGTCTAGAATAGCTACCGTCTTCTCCTCATAAGACAGATCCTTGTCCAACTGGACAGTGCTGATATCTAACACGTGGGCTGGATCACCGTGATACCTCTGAAGCATGGACACATGAAAAACTGGATGCACGGCTGACAAGCTAGGCGGCAAGGCAAGTGTATAAGCCACCTCTCCCACACAATCGAGAATCTCAAATGGACCAATAAACCTAGGGCTAAGCTTGCCCTTCTTCCCAAATCTCATCACGCCTTTCATAGGCGACACTCGGAGCAAGACCCGCTCACCAACCATGAAAGCTACATCCCGAACCTTACAATCTGCATAACTCTTCTGCCTGGAATGAGCTGTTCGAAGTCTGTCCTAAATGATCTTGACCTTATCCAAGGCCTCCTGAACTAGATCTGTACCCAATAACCGAGCCTCTCCCAACTCAAACCATCCAACCGGAGATCGACATCGCCTACCATATAAGGTCTCATAAGGAGCCATCTGAATGCTGGACTGGTAGCTGTTGTTGTAGGCAAACTCTGCTAAAGGCAAAAACTGGTCCCATGAGCCTCCAAAATCAATGACACAGGCTCAGAGCATATCCTCCAATATCTGAATAGTCCGCTCGGACTGTCCGTCCGTCTGAGGATGGAATGCTATGCTCAACTCAACCTGGGTGCCCAACTCTCGCTGAACTACTCTCCAGAAGCGCGAGGTAAACTGCGTACTCTGGTCTGAAATGATAGATGCCGGCACACCATGAAGGCGAACAATCTCCCGAATATAAATCTCAGCTAATCTCTCCGATGAATAGGAGACTGCCACAGGAATGAAATGCGCTGACTTGGTCAGCCTATCAACAATGACCCAAACTGCATCAAACTTCTTCCAAGTCATCGGAAGTCCAGTAACAAAATCCATGGTAATCCTCTCCCACTTCCACCCGGGAAGCTCAATCCTCTAAAATAACCCACCAGGCCTATGATGCTCATACTTAACCTAGTAATAGTTCAAATAACGAGCCACATATGCAACAATATCCTTCTTCATCCTACGCCACCAATAATGCTATCGCAAGTCCTGATACATCTTTGCGGCGCCCAGGTGAATAGAATACCGAGAACTATGGGCCTCCACTAAGATCAACTCTCGAATCCCATCGACATTGGGCACACAAACTCACCCCTGCAATCTCAAAACACCATCATTATCTAAGGTCACCTTCGTGGTACCTCCACGCTGCACCGTGTCTCTCAGGACACACAAATGGGGATCATCAAACTGTCGGTCATGGATACACTCCAATAATGAAGAACGAGCGACCTCTACTAGGCTCGGAAATGTCCAACCTCACAAATCGATTGGCCAAGGCCTGAATGTCCAAAGCAAGTGGTCTTTGGATGACCGGAATATAAGCAAGACTACCCATGCTGGCGGACTTCCTACTCAATGCATCGACCACCACATTGGCTCTCCCCGTGTGATACAAAATAGAAACATCATAATCCTTCAATAACTCCAACCACCTCCTTTGCTCAAGTTCAAATCTTTCTGCTTGAACAAGTACTGAAGACTCTTGTGATCAGTGTACACCTCACACGTCACACCATATAGGTAATGCCTCCAAATCTTCAAAGCATGAACAATGGCTGCCAACTCTAGATCATGAACCAGATAATTCTTCTTGTGGATCTTCAACTACCTCGAAGCATAAACAATGACTCTGCCATCCTTCATCAATACTGCACCAAGCCCAATACGGGAAGAATCACAATAAACTGTATAAGGCCCTGAACCTGTGGGCAAAACCAAGATCGGTGCTGTAGTCAGAGCTGTCTTGAGCTTCTGAAAGCTCGCCTCACACTCATCTAACCATCCGAACTGGGCACCCTTCTAGGTCAATCTAGTCATCGGGGCTGCAATAGATGAAAATCCCTCCACGAGTCGACGATAATAGCCTGCTAACCCTAAGAAACTCCGAATCTCAGTAGCTGATGCTGGTCTAGGCCAGTTCTTGACTGCCTCAATCTTCTTCGGGTCCACCTGAATACCCTCTACTGATACAACGTGACCCAGAAATGCAACTGAACTCAACTAGAACTTGCACTTCGAGAACTTAGCATATAGCTGACTATCCTTCAGAGTCTAAAGAACCACTCTGAGGTGCTGCTCGTGCTCCTCCTGGATACGGGAGTACACCAGTATATCATCAATAAAGACTATCACGAACAAGTCCAAATAAGGCCTGAACACTCGGTTCATCAACTCTATAAATGTTGCTAGGGCACTGGTCAACCCAAATGACATGACCAAAAACTCATAATGCCTATACCGAGTGCGAAATGCTGTCTTAGGGACATTAGACGCCCTAATCCTCAGCTAATGGTAGCCAGATCTCAAGTCTATCTTTGAAAACACCTTTGCACCCTGAAGTTGGTCGAACAAATCGTCAATCCTCGGCAGTGGATACTTGTTCTTCATCGTCACTTTGTTCAACTACCGGTAATCAATGCACATCCTCATCGAACCATCCTTTCTCTTCACAAACAACACCGGCGTACCCCAAGGAGAAACACTGGGTCTAATGGAACCCTTCTCCAGCAAATCCTGCAGCTAATCCTTTAACTCTTTCAACTCTGGCGGGGCCATGCGGTACGACGGAATAGAAATGGGCTGAGTGCCCGGAGCCAGATCAATACAAAAATCAATATCCTTGTCGGGTGGAATACCCCGCAGATCTGAAGGAAAAACCTCGGGGAACTCCCGAACAATAGGAACAGAATCAATAAAAGGGACCTCTGCACTGGAATCACGAAACTACGCCAGATAAGCTAAACACCCCTTCTCGACCATGCGTCGAGCCTTCACATATGAAATAAAGTCTGCGAGTGGTATGCCCTGGGGTCCCTCTCCACTCTAAATGGGGCAAATCTGGCAAATCCAAGGTCACGGNCTCAAACACTACCACACAGGAACGATGAACTCGGTCGACCACTATAGAATCACCCACCGGTGTAGATACATAAACAGGAATACCCAAAGAATCACTAGGCATGACCAAGTATGGTGCAAAATAGGATGACATATACGAATACGTAGGTCCAGAGTCAAATAGAACTGAAGCATCTCTAATACAAATATGAATGGTACCTGTAATGCCTACACCTGAAGACTCAGCCTCTGGCCTGGCTGCTAGCTGTCCTCTACTTCTGGCGACCTAAACTTCACCTCTAAGACCTCTACCTCCACCTCTAACACCTCTGCCACCGCCTCTAGCTGGCTGGGCAGGCTGTGGAACCTCCGGTGCCTGAATCATAGCACCAGGACTCTGATGCTGAGAGCTGCTCAAAACTCAAGGGCAAAACCTAACAATGTGCCTCGGATCACCACAAGCATGGCAAGACCTCATCTGCTGCGGCTGAGCACCCCTCAACCTCGGGCAAACCGTCCTGTTGTGACCATACTCACCACACTCATAACATCTACACGAACACTGCAGCTGAAGGAACTGAGGCTGATCTTGTTGACCTGAATGACGACCTGAAGTACCATGAGTGACATGGGGAGCTGACTGAAAGGGCCTGGGAGGATGGCCTCTACCATAAGTACCTCTACCTCTAGACGACGTACCACTGAATCTGCTTGCATGATGGGGCCTCTTATCCGACCTATGACTGCCTCCCTATGGCGGGACCACCTCAACTCTACGGCCTACATTGGCTGCCTCCTGAAAAGTGATCTCACTCACGACCTGAGCCACTGTACCCGACTGATCTACCACTGCTGGCTGAACTCCTGAAAGCAAACCCGCTTGAATGACACTCTCCACGAAGCCTACAAATCGGACTAGAGCGTCTTGAAGAATTGGGATGACAATGAACCCTTCTGGGACCTGAGCTGGGCCTACCAGGAGTGCTGGGGCTAGAACCTCCTCCTCCAAATCAACCTGAGGCTCCGCCACTAGAGTTGCTGCTGGGGACTCGGACTGCTGCGCGATAGAAGAGGAAGCACGTGTTCTCGCCATCTACGGAGGAACAGAGTAGAAATTCAACCGGTACTTGAGAAATAGAACCGCACGACAATAAAGAACAATTGTGAAACTTTCCTAACTCTGTAGCCTCTGGGGGATAAATACAGACGTCTCCGTACCGATCCCTCACACTCTACCGAGTTTGTCTGTGAGTTGTGAGACCTATGTAACCTAGTGTTCTGATACCAACTTGTCACGACCCAGATTTCCTACCTTCGAGGGTCGTGATGGCACCTACTAATAGGAGCTAGGCAAGCCAATTATTAATTACCTCTTTTAGCGAACATCGACAATATTAGAAACAATGAAGCGTTTAATAATCAAGCGGAAGTCTCAAATGTAGTTAGCTGAAAGAAATGCGGAAGTTCAACAAGATCCTCTACCCAAGACTGGTGTCACAATACTCACGAACGTCTAAAGAATACTAAATACAAGGTTTGAATGAAACATAAAAATGTCTGCTTCGGTACAAATGATAACAAACTGAATAAAATAGAAAGGACTCCGGTCCTGCGGACGTCAGCAAGGCTACCTCGAATGTCCCTGGACTAAAAACTCGCTCCTAGAATGCTATTCCTACTCAAATGCTGCTCCAACACCTGGATCTGTGCAAAAAGATGCACAGAGTGTAGCATCAGCACAACCGACCCCATGTGCTGGTAAGTGCCTGGCCTAACCCCGGCAAAGTAGTGACGAGGCTAGACCAGACTACCAGATAAACCCGTGCAGGTATATATATATACAAGTACAACAAAATAATAGCGGAAAGTAAACAATTAAAACTGGGAGGGGAACATGCTTATGGGGTAGCAAATAAAACGGGATATCAAGAATAGCAAGGAAACTACATCTGATTTCTTCTAACACAGAATAAGGGAAAACAAACCACTTTCACTTGTTTTAATTTCCTCTCGTTGCAGGCGTGCAACTCGATCCCATTTCTCAAAATATCACGTGGTAGGCGTACCACTCGATCCCATTTCATAATATCTCGTGGTCGGCGTGCCACACGATCCCATTTCATAATATCTCATGGTCGCTATACCACACGATCCCATTTCTTTCAACACAATACATAAAGTAATCCCGGCAAGGGAACAAGATAATATAATAAACTATCCCAGCAAGGGAACAAGATAATATAATAAACTATCCCGGTAAGGGAGATCCAGCTATAACCAAACTTATTCAATTTCTACTTAACACATTTAAATCAATGCTTAGTCTCAACAATTACTGGCTTAGTGTTCAAAGATTTCCAACCAAGTCCTCATAAACAACAATTAAGAATTTGATAATTTAGCAATTCAGGACTCACAGTTATTCTTGATACCAGTGTATAGATACTCGTCACCATGCCTATACAACGTACTCGACAAATAACAATTATCAAATAAGACTCTACTCCTATTCCCTCAAGCCAAAGTTAGACCAAACACTTACCTCGAATGCTCCAAACTCAACTCAAGCCTCTAGTATAGCTTTACCCCTCGAATTCGGCTCCAACTCAGTGAAATCTATGAAATAATGACTTTACAATATCAATAATAGCTAAACAAACTAAACCCAATGTCTAAATATGAATTTCTAAGCTTTCGTCCCAAAATTCCAAAACTTCCAAAATCGACCCCGGACCCGCTTGGTCAAAACACGAGGTTCGAACCAATTCCATATTACCCACTCCCCCACGAGCCCCGATATACAATTTTTTTTAAATTCGACCCCAAAACGAGGTCTAAATCAAAGAAAATCGAAAATCCCTAACTCTACCCTTTTCCCCCAATTTCAACCCTAGATTACATGATTTATGTTTAGAAACTCATTAATTAATGAAGAAAGATGAAGGAAATGAGTGGGAATTTACTTACCCAAGAAGCTTTGGTGAGGAAGTGCTCAAACATTCCCTCAAGAGATGTGGAGAAGAAGAACTCGTGTGAAATTTGGGAATAATCCCGTCACTGGTCTGTTTTTGGACTTTAAAAATCACTGGGCGAAAATGCCCTTCGCATTCGCGGGAAGGGGATCGCGTTCGCGAAGGGTAAGCTGGGCAAGTCATCGCGAACGCGTGGAGGCAAACGCGAACGCGTAGAAGGAAAGTGCTGGGGTCCGAAATTTGTTCTATGCGAATGCGATACAGGGTTCGCGAACGTGATGAAGGGAGGATTAAAACAACATAAACACGGGGACTGAGCCGCGAACGCGAAGAAGGGGAAACCCAAAGGTACGCGAACGCGGGATAAAGGCCGCAATTGCGAAGAACAAAAGACCTGTGCAAGAATTGCAGAAAATCTGATCCTTTTTCCTAAGTTCAAAACACCCCCGAACACCTCCGAAACACTCCTGAGCCCTCGGGGCTCCTAATCAAACTCACCCACTAACTAAACAACCTCATACGAACTTAACTGTGCGATCAAATCGCCAAAATAACATCATAAACAAGGAATCAAACCTCAAAATCATCACTTTTCATTCATACTTCTTAAATTTCCCATTTTAGATATTTAGGTCCGAAACACGTCAAATGACGTCCGATTTCGACCAAATTACACGGAAATATCTTAAACCATATATAAGACCTTTACCGGGTGCCGGAACCAATATACGGGCCCGATACCAATACTTTCTAATCCATTTTCATTTCAAATTTTTATATTCATTTCAGAAAAACAATTTCTTTCAAAAATTCATTTCTCGCGCTCGGGACCTCGGATTTTGATTCCGGGCATACACCCGAGTCCCATATTTTTCTACGGACCCTTCGGGATCTTCAAATCACGGGTCCGGGTCTGGTTATCCAAAATGTTGAACAAAGTCAACTTTAATCATATTAATATCAAAATTCATCAAATTTTTCACAGAATTCGTATTCAAGCTTTCCAGCTATGCGCCCGGACTACGCACACAAATTGAGACAACTAAAAATGAGGTTTTCGAGGCCTCAAAAGCACGGAGTGAATGAGAAAATAGGTGATAACCCTTTGGGTCGTCACATAAAAAGGGTAATGCATCTAACAAATAGGCCTTGAAGTGTGGTTCAACTTGCTCGAGGAAAGCAAAGATTTAATTGTGGGGTATTGATAATAGGTGAATTAGACTATAATTAGACCCTAAAGAACCATATTTTTGTATAGCTTTATTGTAAAAAGTGATAACCAAATTCTCTGATTAGTACTTTTCATGCTTTGCAGGCTATATCCAACGAAAGAAGTCGATGGAGCATGTTTGGGATTAATTACGGAGAAAAGAAGGCCAATCAAATAATGCCCAAGAAATGCACCAAGTGAAAAGTCAAAAGCAGTGCTGAACGTGGCCTGCCGCGTTAAGACCGCAACCACGGTAGGACCGCGGAAGAGCAGAACTGCAGATTTAAAGAACCTATTTGGCCGCGGTCCCGGCGTAACCGTGGTGGAACTGCGGCAGAACGCAAAAAAGCCAGGGACGAAAGTGTCAAGTCGGGAAAACTTGGTGTAAAACCCTTATAAAAAGTAGGAATTCGGCTACATTAGGTCAGATTTATTTTAGAGAGTACTTTGGGAAAGAAACCCAAGTGTGAGAGATCACCCAAAACATCATAGTTCTTTACTTCTTCTTTTTCTTGCAATTTTCCATGATGAATATTTTCGTAGTTTATCTTCAAGTTGTTATGAGTAGCTAAATACTTTAGTCTAAGGTTTTAATGGAACCTATTGAAGGATGAACTTCTTGATTATGTTCATATAGTTTGTCGGTTAATCTCTATTTGTTCAATTATGTGTTTATTATAGTTAATTGACAAGATCCTCAATTAGCTGTGCCTATTTAGTATGCATAACTCGGGAGAGAGTGCATATTTAGGTAATTATTGAACAACACCACTCCCAAAGTATAAGAGGGATCTATAACTACGGATTTAAAGGCGGGATTAGGGATAACGAAACCTTGGGTGTGATCTAAAGTGAGCTGTAATAAACAAAGTCAGCTAGCGTAGCTCAGGAGAGCGCATCTAGTAAATTATCGCAATTACTCGGGAGAGATTTACGGTAAAAAGAGTGTTCATGATTGATAGAGATATTTTGGTGAATCTATATGAAATATAACCGGAAGGGATTCTATCAATAGGTAAAATCACTATCTTAGAACCTTCTCATTATCGTTTTCAACCCAAGCATATTTAGTTTACAGCTGTTATTTATTTACTTTCAATCTTAGTTAGTAAAAATACCATCAACCATTGTTTACAACGTTTGGGGAAGTTGATTATAAAGAATTTAATGATTCCAACAAAGGTAATTGATAGGTTAATTCTCTGTGGGATTCGACTCCAGACTTGTAAACCGAATTATATTTGCAACGATCGCATTGTTCTTTTTAGAAGGCATAGTTGGGCGTGATCAATTACCTTTACTTCAATTTTCTGATTCACCTCGTATCATCAACGTCACCTCCTTTGGTGGAAAGTTAGAGGAAGATGACTAGTATTCTTTATGGATGAGAAGTCCACAATTGCACGTCACTAATGAATTGTCAAGGTCTCCATTTTAATTTCATCTTGTGATATAAAGATTCTTCATCCATTTTGTTCTTTTCTTCAGAAAAAGTAAAGGTATGATCCTCGATTATGTATTTTAAAAATTTTGAGAATCCTAAGATAATAAGTTCAAATTTGTTTGGACTAAATGACGAAAAGATAACTTATGTTACAATATTATATTTAGCCTCCTTCGTCAAATCATTGAAATGATGTGTATATTTAAATATTATTTAAAGGTTGGCAGTCTTTTATTATGAATTTGATATCTCTAAATATATATATTTGAGACAATATTTGGGTGAAGTTATATTATTTGCTTGTTGTTTATAAAATAAAACTCTCTATGAGTTGTGAAAAGATTATCTCCTTAACCTGAAATTTTTGAAAATGTGGGGAATCGTGATGTCCAGAGTTATATAGCCTGATCCTAAGAAAGAAAAAAGTGATAAAAATTATTTATTAATGTCATAATAAAGCCTTATAAAATTGAGATTTTTTGTGGAAAAAATTTGTATCGGAAGATCAAAAATATTTTATATTTTTGGCTTTGAAAAGTTATGTTTCTTGAGGTCTCTTAGTAATTTGGGTGAAGAAATTATTGTATTATGACCCGTCTCCTACTGATTTGAGATATTTCTGTAGAAGTTAAAGTCGTTTCTATATTTAAAAAAATTTACTTTGGTATTATAGTATAGAAGATACCAAAAAGAAAATTAAATTCTTATTTGTTGAAAGATGTTTCAAAAGGGACTTGTACAGAAGTCAAGTTTTATTTCATTTGAGATGATTTTATGCTTTATTTGAGAAATACTTATTATAAGTTAGTATTTAATATGAGGATTTTCAACTGTATTAGAAAGATACAGTGATGATATTGAGTCTCTGATTCAGATGAGGAAAAACTAGCTAGTTATTGTGTGATCACCTTTGATGGGTGTAAAGATATTAAAATTGCCTGGCAATGAAGTTGATTAAGAAACCTCTTGGCGTGTATTCCACTAGGAATTAAACCGACAATATTTGTATCGATGAATTGGGATTGCCAAGGTGCAATACCCATTGTAAGAAAATGAATCTTTCAATGGGAAAAGTAGACATATTATTTTAAGATATAATATCATAAATCAATTTCTTAGAGATGAGAATTTTTATACATATTATGTATAGTCAAAAGAGGATTTGGCCGATCTTTTGACTTATAAGTGAAACATCGAGGGGTTGAGACTTTTGACAATTTGAGATGTATCAACAATGATGATAACGCAACCTATGTCATTAGAGATCCCATGAATTAGGTTCATATGGGTAATAACAAGTCATTAGTTGATTAAATATGCACTATCAAATTATGTCTTTTCCTATGGTATGAGTGTATATAGTGCAAGACTACAAGAAATAGGAGGTTGAGTTATTAAACTCTTAATCCAATAATCCATAGCCTTTTGTATGTGGTGTATTGCACTGCAGAATACACTTGATGGATGGACCTATATGAGTGTGGAGTGGGGCCGCTCCTATGAAATTTGTGGCGAAATTTCTAGAGCATTCATGAAAACCAGGCGTGCGCATGGCCTATTAGCGCAATACCGCGACAAACAACAAAGTGTGTGCGGGTATAATGTGATAGATAAGACACTAAACTTACATAACAATTCTTGATTCATAGAAGTTCTAAACTTCACCATTTGTTCTGTAAGTTTAATCTTATTTTATCTAGGCCTGGTTCATAGTCTAAGAGACAACAGATTCGATGCATTATGCTCATTTGTGAAAACCCATCGAAACTTTTTATTTTACTCTATTATTTAATATTTTTTTTGAGTTATGTGGGGGATTGTTAGAAAAATAATTTTGATAACACAAAAAGAAATATACAAATTAGTGTCCAGATTCATTCTTTTATATTATATTAATTGGTCTTCATTATGCTAATTAATTTGAATGTATTTCAAACATAACAATGATTTTGTAACTGAAATTTGATATTACTCTTGAATAGTCTTAATGGCTAATTATTCATAATTTCTAACGTTGGCTTTTGAGAATGGGTCAGACAGTTTAATGGGTTAAAAATAACTTTTATTATCTACAAAAGTTGAGAGTTATAACTTCTATCAATTTATCCTATTATTTCAATGTTGAACGTGAGGAAGGAAAAGAGTAGAGAGAAAAAGAGTGAACAAAGTGAAAAACTTTTCTTACCTTTTCTTATGTGCTGGATTTTGTTTTATTCAATTTTTATTGTTTCTGCTCCTAGTTTATACTAGAGCTTGTTGAATCCTGGAGGATACGCCACTTTTATTTATTACGGTGTAGGCGAAATATCCTTAAGGACGGTGTCTTTGACATGCCTCAAGCTAAACCTTCTATTCTGCATAATCAACCAATTTTTCCAACAGATTGTACAACAAAAACTTTCAGAACATTACCATGTGATGTGATGAGAGGATGTGTGTGTCAAAAACTACCACACACAACCTCTTGAAATGGTGTCGAAAACCACTTGACCTCTTGGTTACTGTCTGTACTTTCCTCGTTCAGTGCAAGTGTGAACATAGTTTTAATGGCTTAAACTCTTCATCATATCTGTATTTAGTCCTCTCATTTTAGGTGAAGGTATTTGATAGGGCACTTACTTTAAGAAATTAAAATACTTATGATGTGTAAGTCAAATATTAACGCAACACATTTACTTGGTGGCCATAGGCTTAGTCCAGGTGTACACGAGATGGCTCAAACACCATCGTCATAATAAATAAAAGAATTCTGTGTCACGCCCCAAATTCGAGGGACATGACTGGCGCCCGACCGGGTAGCCCCAACCGAGCGAACCTGGGTACCTTTCCTATCCCACGCGTACCCCGTGTTTTCATTATCCATTAATCAAAGGAAATAGTCACTTATAATTAGAACACCATTTTTTGCAAAACACACATAGTCACTTAATGAGGTTTACAACTTTCATCACCCAATACACAAAATATATATTTACATAAGTTCGCAACCCACGTTTACTGTCTACGGAGCCTCTAAAAGTACAACAAGATAATACAGTATTTGCCGGTAACAAGGCTCCGGCTATACCTTACACAAAATTAAAATAAAACTCCGGACACAAGAGGCCTGAGCCACGCAGGGCCCCGAGGGGAGTGGGGCTCACCAAAAAGCTGATGGAAGACGAAGGGGGAGCTACGATCGGTGGGCTGGAGTACCTGCTGTGGATCCACCTACAATCATAACACGAATGTAGCGCCCCCGACAAAAGGGACGTCAGTACATTTGAATTGTACTGGTAAGTATAACAAACCTTACCCTAAGTAACCTCAAGCCATACACAAGTAATAAACAATAGAAGGAAGCAACAATTGAGTACACACAAGGAAAACAATCAAGGCAAACAAGTTAACAAACTCTCCTTTCCCCATCATCATTTCCACATTTTCAATTTCACAATGTTCTCATATTTCATTTCAATAGTGATATCGATCACTTTTCACCCTTATTACCTCGGCCACCCTTATTACCTCGGTCACCCTTATCACCACAACCCACACCTTATTACTTCGTGTTGCGGCGCGCAACCCGATCCCACCGAGCAATCACAATTCACAAACAATACCACAACAATAATAATTTACAAGGATAACCACAACAAGTTTTAAGAACAACAACCACAATTCCCAATAACAACAGCAACACAACTCACAAAAGGTTTAGGTGACTATCCATACCATTTCCATCTTTTTCAACAGCCCGTTATACCATTTAGATCACAACAATAGTTTTCCACGACTATCCACAAGGGATGTTATCACAGTTATTTCAATTTCACCAATTATGATTCCTCTCTATCATTTATTCCACAGTCCTTGCCGCATAACACATTCGCAATCACAACTTAGTTTATTGCCATTTACTTGCACAATCATATCGGATGTCTTAACCAACAACGCATAAGGCACAATATTTACATGAATTCACAAATAGTTCACACAAGTAAACACATCCTGCTCACAAGAGTTTAACTTCACAACTAATTCATGGAGATATCACATACCAAGTATTCGGACACCAAACAAGGCGATTTTACAAAGGTTAAGGTTAGCCATACATACCTGAAGCTGGATTCCTTTCTAATTCCTACTTCCAATTCACCAAAAATCTAGCAACGTCAATATAGTGCACAAATTAATACACATAACTTAGAATTGAAGTTCACAATTGCTACTCAAACTCATTTAGGTTATCAACCCCTCTTTGAATACTCCTTTACTCCTACCCAATTCCTCCTACTAGATTTTAGGTTTTTAATAGACATGCATGCATGATTTCAACCATTATTTTAAGGACTAATGCATGAGACTCCCCCTCTTAGTTTAAACAAGAAATTCAATGGGAGAAGTTAGAGATTTTACCTGTAAGGAAAGGGGGTATGAAGATAAGCTTGAAATTTCCCGGCCCGGATGGTTTTGAAGAACCAAATTTTGGAGAAGATGACTTTCTCTCTCAAGACCCTCTCGTCCTCTCTCTTAATTTGTTCAGCAAGTTGGTTAAAATGAGGGGGTTGGGGTGTTTTATTAAAAAGGGGTCGGGTTTTAAAATTTAGAAAAATAGAAGCCCGAGCAAAATCTGCAGTCGCATTATGCAATCGTATGATCAAAATGCGGTCCGCAGATTGGACCGCAAAAATGTGCCCAAAACTCTTAAGGTCTGACTGGGTCTGCGACAGGAATGCGGTCCGCATTCCTGTTATGCGGTCACATTTTGCACCGCAGAATTGACCTCCACAAATCCTTGAGAAACTTATGCGACGATTATGCGGTCCGCATATTGATTATGCAATCGAAGAATTCTACACATTCCTAGCACATATTCGGACCTTGGCACTACGAGCTACTTGGTTTTGAGCACAAGATTTTTACGGGGCCTTACATTCTGTCAATCACCAGCGCCTATTGCTATGGCCTCTGGGTCTTGTTGGGGGTACCTCATATGTCACAAAGCTCAATAAAAAATGCAGTAATTGAATGTATCAGGGAGAAGTGGGCAAGTATCTAAATAACATCGCCAGTAGTGTGTAATATTCATGTACCTCAGATAAACTTGCATTACACTCTATAGAAAATCAATCCAAAGCATTTGACAACAGTAAACACTTATCAATTCTTACAATAATTTAAAAGATTTATTCTTCTACCTGATATTCAGTTTACATATTAAAACAATAAGCATAACAATGTATTTCAGAAACTTTAGTACATCTTCAACTTTTGCAAAGTAGCTATAGAGATATTATTCATCCATCCAAAATTAAAGATCTCTAATTCAAAGTATTCGGATATCATAGGCACCAGTCGGCTGAGCCGGCGCCATGTAACCTACAACACCTACCTTGCTTGATGCTTTATTTTTTTATCGTTTCTTTGCCAAGGGTCTATCAGAAATAGCCTTAATTTAATGTATGTATTATTTGGCATGACGATAACTATTTATTGAGGATTTGTTTCCTTATGATTGTGTTTCTCAACCTGACATCTGGATTAAAACTTCAAAATCAGCCTTTAACTCAACAATGAGAAGGATGACTTTACTTTTTATGATTTTAGTGTCTCTGTGTGACGACCTGATCCGTCGTGTCATGAGAACCACTCCATTTCCCCTATTTCCTGCTTTTTTATGCTTTATTATCAGTGTTTTGTGTGAACGAGTTGAATTGGGTCGATTTTTGGAAGGAAATGAGACACTTAGTCTCTTTAAGAAAGGCTTGTTTTGGAAAAGTTAATTGGATGTTGACATATGAGTTAGAGGGATCGGATGTGGATTCCGACAATTTGGTTAGCTTCGGGGGATGATTTTTGACTTAGGAGTGTGATCGAAAGTGATTTTGGAGGTCTGGTGTAGAATTAGGCTTGAATTGGCGAAGTTAGTATTTTGGCAAATTCCGGTTGATAGGTGGGAATTTGATCCGAGGGTCGGAATGGAATTCTGAGAGTTGTTATAGCTTCGTTAGGTGATTTTGGATGTGTGTGCAAAAATTTAGGTCATTCGGAGGTGCTTTGGTTGGGTTTTTGATCAAATGCGTATTTCGGAAGTCTTTGAGAAACTTAGGCTTCAATTCGATGTAATTTGATGGTTTTGGTGTTGTTTGAGGTGTTTTGATGATTGGAAAAAGTTTGAATGAGGTTTTAGGATAGGTTTGTATTTTTGGTTGAGGTCTCGGGGCCTCGGGTGTGTTTCGGATGCCCAACGGGTCATTTTTAGGACTTGTTGAACTGCTGGTTGCTGGTATGTGGTTTCCTTCTTTGCGTACGCGAGGGGAGTCTCGCGAAATCAAAGAGGAAAAATGGGAGATTGTGATTTTGGCTTTCATGAATGCGAAGGGGAAGTCACAAATGCGAAGGAGTGGGTCAAGGTGCTACGCGAACACCGGGGAATAGTCGAGAACGCGTAGAAGGAAAACTGGGCCTGGGCTCATTTGGCCTATGCGAACGCGAGGCTTGTCACGCGAACGTGAAGGGCCTAGAAATTGGCCTTCGCGAACGCAAGCCCTAGAACGTGAACGCGAATGGTCTATGATATTGGCCTTCGCGAACGCAAGGTACTGTACGCGAACGCGAAGAAGAAAAGTTCTGGGCAGAATGTTCAGTTCTGAAAATGGGACTTCGTTCCCATTTTCCATTTTTAGCGATTTGGAGCTCGGATAAGGCGATTTTTCGACAGATTCTTGGATAGAGCAATGGGGTAAGTGTTTTTAACTCAATTTTGGTTGTATAACTTGAATCTATTACTAGTTTTGGCGCTTAATCCGTGAATTTGGATAGAAAAGGTTAGAAAATCCTCTTGGATAGAATCATGGATTTGAGGGTTGAAATGTGATGGGAATTGGATAATTTTGGTATGGTTAGACTCGTGGCGAGATGAGGAATCCGATGATGTTAATTTTTTAATTTTTTAAGAAGTGGCCCGGGGCTCGGGTTTTGGTAATTTCGAGATTTTTGCTATTTTTTGATTGTTTTCAATTGGGTATTGTCTCATTGGCATATTTTGATGTATTCACTCTGATGTTGGATAGATTCTATGCGTTTGGAGGCCAGTTTGAGGGGCAAAGGCATCGCGAGCTAGAGTTTTCGCCGGTCGAGGTGAGTAATGATTGTAAATGATATCCTGAGGGTTTGAAACCCCGGACTGCACATCGTAGTGCTCTATTGAGGTGACTTGTATGTTGGATAGCGAGCGTGGGCTAGAGCACCGTTGGGGATTATGACTTGGTCCGTCCCGATTGATGATTTTATCGCGTATTTGACTGGAACTTATTTGTTATTATCATGGGTTGGGTTGATTGCCATATTTTGGGCTTAATGCCGACTACTTGAGTCCTCCGTGGATTTTTATTTCTTCACTATGTTTGATATACTACTTGAACTCAGTCCTGTTGATTATACTGTATTACAAACTTAGCCGCTTTAATTGCATTTTGAGACTTAAATGACATTTCCAGTGTTGTTTGGGCTGAGCACTACTATTTTATTGATGCCCGAGAGGCTTATGATATTTTCTGGACTGCGGAGGCTTTCAGGCCTTGTGTGTGATGTGAGGAGGCTTTCAGGCCTTGTGAGTGATGTGAGGAGGCTTTCAGGCCTTGTGAGTGATGTGAGGAGGCTTTCAGGCCTCGAGTGTGATGTGAGGAGGCTTTCAGGACTCGAGTGATATGTGAGGGGGCCTTCAGGCCTCGAGTGTAATGTGAGAAGGCTTTCAGGCCTCATGTTGATATGTACAGGCTTTCAGGCCTTATGATGATATAGCGCTTGGGCTGTAGGAACCCCTCTGGAGTCTGCACACCTACAATGAGCGCGGGTACACATGTGATATGAGAGTGAGCCCGAGGGGCTGATATTATGCTGAGTGACTGATACTGAGCCTGAGGGGATGATACAATTCTGAGCGATTGATATTAAGCCCGAGGGGCTGGTACTGTTTTGAGATATTGCCCGAGGGGCAAACTTTTATGTGCTCATCTTGCATATTTACTTGCCCTTTTTACCTGTCATACTGTGGTATTTGTGCCCGAGGGGCAGATTTTCTGTGCTTATCGGCACTAACTATTTTGAAATCATTTCATAACTGTTGAAAAGATCACTTTCAAAAGAGATTTAAACTGAGCCAAGATATTTCCAAAGATTTCACAGTTTCACTATTTCTCAAAGGGTTGTACCCTGCTTCTATACAACATGATGGTTTGCTTTACGTGATTTCTTACTGCTTAGTTGTTATTTACCTTTATTACTCACTGAGTTGGAGTACTCACTTTACTCCCTACACCTCGCATGCAGTTGCAGGTATTTATTCACCCGGTAGCGGGTATTGGCTACATGGAGGCAGAGTTGTAGAGGTTAGCAAGGTGACTGCCAGCATTCGCAGCACCTCTGTCTTTCTATGTTATTCGTTATTCATGTTCAGTGTATTTCTAGACTTGTAAAGTGGAATTACATTCTTATAGATGCTCGTGACTTGTGACACCCCGATTAGGGCTGTGTTGGGTTGTATTTTCGCTAATTAATGTTATTAAGTCATACTTAAGTTGTTTATTTATGTTGAACTATCTTTGAAAAGATGAGTTGGATTAGTTGGCTGACCTTGTCTTCACGAGATGCACCATCACGACCAGTGCGGGGTTTGGGTCGTGACAAGTTGGTATCAGAGCCAAGGTTACTAGGTCTCGTGAGTCATGAGCAGGTTTAGTAGAGTCTCGCAGATCGGTACAGAGACGTCGGTATTTATCCTCGAGAGGCTGCAGAACCTTTAGGAAAACTTCACATTCTTGAATTCTTATCGTGCGTCCTTGATTCAGCTTGAAAAGAAACCCTTGAAATTTCTTCCATGTGTTTGTATGCGCGCATGAGCGCTCAGTTTCAGATATGCCTTGATGGCTTGTGATTCCCTGATCGAGGGGCGAGATGTAATCTCTGTGAGTTTATGTTGGGCCAGTTTGGAGGACTTGAGGTCGGATCTTTTCCTATGGCCTGAGCACCGAGGTGCTGATTGTGTGAACAAGTGTTTTAAACTTATATGTTCGATATTGTACCTATTAGCGGGAATGGAGGTTGGGTATCCATGTGATGAGTATGTTAGTACTGCGAGATGTATCTATATGACTTGGTAGTGACGGAGAAGTCTGCTGGAAAATAGATGAACTGTTAAGTGTTCGATTCCTATTGTGATTTGATGTGTAGCCAAATTATAGGTGCGTGAAGGATCATTTTGTGTCTCTTAGTTGGGGAGTGAAGTGCATTTCATGTGGCGGTATGAGTTCAGACCCAGGAAGACTAAATGACTGTGTAATGTGTATGTCGGTGGAAGGTATGCAGAAATGTTAAATTGAGGCGAAGCAGGTGGGTTATCTCCTGTGGAGTGTTTTTAAGTGGTATGATCCTTATGTGTATGTTAGAAGATCTCATGTGTAATTGAGGGGTACGTGTTGAAATTTGAAATTTCGGGTCGCTTAAGAGAGTGGATTTAACTGATGCGAGGATGAATATGAGATTTGCAGAGGATTACAGTACTAGATGACCTATGTTTTCATAAACTTGTAAATGATTTGAGTTAATCTCACTATGATATTATGACAGCAATAGAGTACATGCATATAATTTATTGAATGCATTTTGATCAATGGCTTCGAGCTAAGTTGGGGAGTTGGCTATTGATTAGCTAATTGTACGGTCATGTGCTATGTTGGTTTCGGTTCGAGGCATGCTGGAGAATCAGTTCTAGTTGCAGAAATTGAGCCGATGAGGGCATAAGTGAAGCAAAATTTTGGCAAAGGTTACATGGTGATTCGTAGATGTGTGAGAATCACATGATGTTAAGCTGTTGTTGGTAAAGAATGCTCGGTGCATGGAGCAGGAAGATGTTTGTTTGTATTGGGATGAGGTCATATCCTGCGGTGCCAGAATGCTAATGAGGCACGGGTGGTTATGTTCATTTGATCAGGTAAATTACAGTTCGAATAACAAGTAAATGACTCTCGAGAATGGTTTTAATGTGTTCAAGATTCTACATGTAAAAATCAGGTGCCTTAAGGTTGTGTATGTGGTTAGAGATTGTGTTTTCATTGGAAAATTTCAAGACTTGTGGTATTTTTATGTTAACTATGGGATCCTATGTATCAGTATCTGAAAAGTAAAGGTAACGAATTTAGATTTGTAGGAAGTTCTTCAGAGTAAAATATTTTGGAATATGGTGTTTCTGGGAATAATTGAGAGAGGATTCAGTGGCTTATGGGTCTTAGACAGTGTGGTCTTGTGCTTGGGTCTCATGTGGTATGCTTGGGTTGAGGCATTATGGTGCTACAGCAAGGGGGAATATCGAGTTGATGATGAATCAGAAGGGAAATTAGATAGATGGAATATCTTGATAATAGACTGAATCAGTATGGTAAGTATATGATTAATTTCTTTGTATGTGTTTGAGCTAATAAGCCCTTACAGGTATTTTACAGCAAATCTCTTAAGTTCTGACAGCTTGCTTAGCTTGGTTTGAATAGAAAGATTCAGTTTTGGCAGTTTAGCTTGTGCAAATGGAATTGGGAGAGAGTTCTTGTTGGGTTTTACCGTGGTTCGGAGATGTATATATTCTCTATGGGCACGCGAAGCATGGGATATGTAATGATTTTCTTCCAAATGGGATCAGTGGAAGTTTTTATCTAGATGAGTTACAGTTCAGTTCTGAAAAGAAGTTCATAAAATCCTTAAGCAACGGGTAGCCTCAGGTAATCAAGAAAATGACACTGCTAATTAGAAGTGATTTGACGAGAGTATTTGTCTCGGAAAAGGGTAATGTGATTAAACTGATGATACTCCGGTAGTATTGCGGTACTTTCTTGTTGGGTCGAATGGTGATATTTGGGTGGCTTGGTGGCACAGGGAAATTTTAGACTATCTATCGTGGGATGATTGGGTATTAAAGGAGTGGCATGTGTTCAGACGGCAAAATTGGGGTCGGATATAATGATTCATGTGCTGGGTGTATGTGGAGACGGAAGTTCTCATATTCAGGCTATGATGTGGAATGTTAGATTCGGATATAATGTTGGGATGTAGACTGCTTGTCATAGTGTTGGGTTATTCTGGACTATTGCGCTATGGGCTGTGCCAGAAATGCCACGGGTTGAGTGGCGAGGTTCGTCAGATTATGTTCTAGCAGAGTGGCTTATATTTCGAAGACCAGCGGATAGCTGGGAAGGGTTGCTTTTCTTAATTGAGCCTTCGTGATGGAAGTCAGTGCAGAGGTTTATACCATCGATTCAGTTCCAAAGTTGAGGGACTGTTCGGATGTATTTCTTGTGGCCTGACATTTTGCCAGATGAAGTTGTGGATTTTGGTATTGATTTGGTGCCAGGCACTGTATCGTATGGCCCCGGTAGGAGCTGTAGTAATGGAAGGAGAAGCTTCAGGCTTCCTTGATGATTGGTTCGTTGGCAGGTCAATGTGGATGCGTGTTCTAGCTCGAGTCGGCTTCATTGGCCCCGAAATTTTATTGTTGAGGGATAGGTTGATTCGATTGTTAGTGAGCTTGTTAGTGATCTGGAGAGATCTATGATTTGCTATTGTGCTGCGATACGTTATGGTTCGTTGGTTAAGGGCACATGTGGTGTGGTTCTACTGAGGATTCATAGTGAAAGTCGAGCGGGAAGAGTAATTGGGTGTTGCTCGGTGATTAATGTATCGGTTATGTTTTATCAGGCTTGCGTGCATATGTTATTTGTTTCACCATGGGTGTAATGATTTTCTTGGGTTCCAGACATCAAATTGTGCTTCGCTGTCGATTTTGAGCATAGTGATCTGAGGTGTTTCATATGAACAGTGTGTGGATATGATCGCGCATTGTAGCGAGGCCACGTGGAGATATGACCTTTCAGGGTAGATTCAGGTGTTCTATTTCTATGATGTGAGATGAGGTCTCAGCCTTGTGCTGTGATGATACTGATGAGCTTGAGGTACATCTCTTTCGTTTGAGTCATTTTTCATGATCTGAGTATGTTTAGACCGTTTCTTATTGGTACGCGTATTATGCAAGTTATGGCTTAGGCTTGTATTGAGGTGTCATATCACCCGAATGGTGTGTTGGATTCAAGGTGATCGTTGGGGTCACAAATAAATACGAATGGATTTGATTTCAACTTGTTGGAAGGATAATATCGAGGTTCGGCTCAGAATCTACTGCGGTATTAGTCAAAAGGAAAGTGGCTTCACGAATGGTTGATCTGAGAAATGATATCGATTTATTGCATGTTTTATTTATCGTTGGCAGTATATGAAAGTGTTGGAATAAGACCTTAGTTGATAAGAGGTTTCCTACTGGTATTCAGGTGTTGTGGGCAACTGTTGTGAATAGAAGTTAGTGTTTCGAGTATTTGGGTTATGTAGTATATCATATGATTGCACCTTAGGTTGCAGGTATGGGTTATTACAGCTGGTTCGAGCTAATTCTGAATATAGATGCGAGGTTCTGATCTTGTGTATGATTTCGGAGAGTGCAATGTGGTTTTATCGTTTATGGACTAGATGGATTGTGGAATTTCAGCTATGTTGTGTTGTCGGGCCTATGCAAGATAGGGTGACATGGGATCACCCCCGGGTATATGCATGGTAAGGTTATGCAGCTATTGGTTGGCTTCTAGAACAACTCTGGGTATGCTCGAGGACGAGCATTTGTTTAAGTTGGGGAGGATGTGACGACCCGACCCGTTGTCTCATGAGAACCACTCCATTTCCCCCATTTCCTACTTCATTATGCTTCATTATCAGTGTCTTGTGTGAACGAGTTGAATTGGGTCGATTTTTGGAAGGAAATGAGACACTTAGTCTCTTTAAGGAAGGCTTGTTTTGGAAAAGTCAACCGAATGTTGACATATGAGTTAGAGGGATCGGATGTGGATTCCAACAATTCGGTTAGCTTTGGCGGATGATTTGTGACTTAGGAGCGTGATCGGAAGTGATTTTGGAGGTCCGATGTAGAATTAGGCTTGAATTGGCGAAGTTAGTATTTTGGCGAATTCTGGTTGATAGGTGAGAATTTGATCTGAGGGTCGGAATGGAATTCCGATAGTTGCTGTAGTTTCGTTACATGATTTTGGATGTGTGTGCAAAATTTTAGGTCATTCAGAGGTGTTTTAGTTGGGTTTTTGATCAAATGCGTATTTCAGAAGTTTTTGAGAAACTTAGGCTTGAATTTGATGTAATTTGATGGTTTTGGTATTGTTTGAGGTGTTTTGATGATTGGAACAAGTTCGAATGAGGTTTTAGGATAGGTTGGTGATTCTGGTTGAGGTCTCTGGGCCTCGGGTGTATTACGGATGCCCAACGGGTCATTTTTGGGACTTGTTGAACTGTTGGTTGCTGGTATCTGGTTTCCTTCTTCGCGAACGCGAGGGGAGTCTCGCGAACGCGAAGAGGAAAAATGGGAGGATGTGATTTTGGCCGTTGTGAACGTGAAGGAGTGGGTCAAGGTGATACGCGAACGCGAGGGAATAGTCGCGAACGCGTAGAAGGAAAATTGGGCCTGGGGTGATTTGGCCTACGCGAACGTGAGGCTTGTCACGCGAACACGAAGGGCCTGGTAATTGGCCTTCGCGAACGAGAGGTACTGTACGCGAACGCGAACACGAAGAAGAAAAGTTCTGGGCAGAATATTAAGTTCTGAAAATGGGACTTCGTTCCCATTTTCCATTTTTAGCGATTTGGAGCTCGGATAAGGCGATTTTTCGAAAGATTCTTGGAGGGAACAACGGGGTAAATGTTCTTAACTCAATTTTGGTTGTATAACTTAAATCTATTACTAGTTTTCGCGCTTAATCCGTGAATTTGGATAGTAAAGGTTAGAAAACCCTCTTGGATAGAATCATGGATTTGAGGGCCGAAATATGATAGGAATTGGATAATTTTGGTATGGTTAGACTCGTGGCGAGATGAGGAATCCGATGATGTTAATTTTTTAATTTTTCGAGAAGTGGGCCCGGGGCTCGGGTTTTGTTAATTTCGAGATTTTTGCTATTTTTTGATTGTTTTCGATTGGGTATTGTCCCATTGGCATATTGTGACGTATTCGCTTTGATGTTGGATAGATTCGACGTGCTTGGAGGCCGGCTTGAGGAGCAAAGGCATCGCGAGCTAGAGTTTTCGCTGGTTCGAGGTGAGTAATGATTGTAAATGATATCCTGAGGGTTTGAAACCCCATATTGCACATCGTAGTGCTATATTGAGGTGACTTGAACGCTGGATAGCGAGCGTGTGGTAGAGCACCATTGGGGATTGTGACTTGGTCCGTCCCGATTGATGATTTTACCGCGTATTTGACTGGAACTTATTTGTTATTATCATGGTTTGGGCTGATTGCCATATTTTGGGCTTAATGCCGACTACTTCAGTCCTCCGTGGATTTTTATCACTCTTTCCTCACTATTTGATATACTACTTGAACTCAGTCATGTTGATTATACTGTTTTAAAAACTCGGCCGCTTTAATTGCATATTGAGACTTAAATGACATTTCCACTGTTGTTTGGGCTGAGCATTACTATTTTATTGATGCCCGAGAGGCTTATGATGTTTTCTGGACTGAGGAAGCTTTCAGGCCTTGTGTGTGATGTGAGGAGGCTTTCAGGCCCTGTGAGTGATGTGAGGAGGCTTTCAGGCCTCGAGTGTGATGTGAGGAGGCTTTCAGGCCTCGAGTGATATATGAGGGGGATTTCAGGCCTCGAGTGTAATGTGAGAAGGATTTCATGACTCATGTTGATATGTACATGCTTTCAGGCCTTATGATGATATAGCGCTTGGGCTGTAGGAGCCCCTCTAGAGTCTGCACACCCACAGTGAGCGCGGGTACCCATATGATATGAGAGTGAGCCCGAGGGGCTGATATTATTCTGAGTGACTGATACTGAGCCCGAGGGGCTGATACTGTTCTGAGCGATTGATATTGAGCCCGAGGGGCTGGTACTGTTTTGAGATATTGCCCGAGGGGCAAAATTATATGTGCTCATCTTGCATATTTACTTGCCCTTTTTACCTATCATACTGTGGTATTTGTGCCCGAGGGGCGGATTTTCTGTGCTTATCGGCACTAACTATTTTGAAATCATTTCGTAACTGTTGAAAAGATCACTTTCAAAAGAGATTTAAACTGAGCCAAGATATTTCCAAAGATTTCACAGTTTCACAGTTTCTCTAAGGATTGTACCCTGCTTCTATACAACATGATGGTTTTCTTTACGTGATTTCTTACTGATCAGTTGTTATTTACCTTTATTACTCACTGCGTTGGAGTACTCACTTTACTCCCTGCACCTCGCGTGCAGTTGCAGGTATTTATTCACCCAGTAGCAGGTATTGGCTGCGTGGAGGTAGAGTTGTAGAGGTTAGCGTGGTGACTGCTAGCGTTCGCAGCACCTCTGTCTTTCTATGTCATTCGTTATTCATGTTCAGTGTATTTCTAGACTTGTAAAGTGGAATTACATTCTTATAGATGCTCCTGACTTGTGACACCCCGATTAGGGCTGTGTTGGGTTGTATTCCCGCTAATTAATGCTATTAAGTCATACTTAAGTTGTTTATTTATGTTTAACTATCTTTGAAAAGACGAGTTGGGTTAGTTGGCTGGCCTTGTCTTCACGAGAGGAGCCATCACGACCAGTGTGGGGTTTGGGTCGTGATACTCTGTCTCTGAATAGAGAAAATAACTCAATATAAACGGGACAGACAATAATTGGTAAAGCCAAAGAAGTCTTTAACAAAAGAGTCTTAAAAGGAAAATATATATGATAACTAATCACAAAAGTTACTTGTAGTATCTCAAAAAGTTGTTCACAATACATAATAACTGCACTTGTATAGAAGTAGGTAGGTGTGTACATGGACCGGGTTGGTTCTGTTTTTATCAAAACCAAACTAAACCAATTATATCGGTTTGGATTTGTTCGTTTTGTCGGGTTTTTAGGTTTTTTTGTTGCATGAATATTATTTCAATCTTACGTTATTAAAATTATAGATAAAGCCCTGATAAGTGATGAATATATGTTTAGTATATATGGAAAAAATTGACAAACATATGATCTATTAAAATATTCTAATGGGAGAAATGTTTTAGTAACACATGATAGTTATTTTCTTAGTCGTCTAGCAATAATTTTTCGTTAATTTACGCTTTCAAGGTTAATACATGAGAGGATCCCAAATATTTCTACATTTTCTAAAGAAAAATAACTACAAAGTCTTAAAAATATAAATAAAATTTATATATTTATATGTCGGTTTGGTTTGGATTTTTTTACTCAATACCAAACCAAGTCAAACCAAACCTAGTCGGGTTTTTTAATCGGTTTGGTTTGATTTTTCAGTTTGGTGCGGTTTTCCGGTTTGGTTTGAACATCCCTAGAAGTAGGAAAGACGTAGAGTTGAGGCTAAAGCTTGTCAACAATATCATCACCTCACTTTTCTGATCAAGCCATTCAAGAATATAAGAAAATGTATGGCTTAAGGATCAGAATTCCATGAGCAACCATATTTATGGAGAGAAAAAATATGTAAAAAACTTTCAAAATAAAACTCCAATGAATAAACTTCCTATTGACAGCATGAAGACTAATATCTGTTGTTCCCTCTACACCAACTTTTTTCAGAACTATATTCCAATAACAACAACAGCAGAATCAGGCTAAGGAAAAAAAGGATCTCTAAAAAGAGTTGATAATAGAAGATATTATAGAAAGAATGTCACAACCTAATTCCCAAACCCGGTCGTGATGGCGCCTCTTGTGATGACAAGGCCAGCCAACAGAACAACAATGCCTCATTTAATAGTTAATAAACATAAATGAATGGATAATACGACTTAATGGCATTACTAACTGATATTTACCACCCAACAAGACCCGACCAGGGTGTCACAAGTCACGAGAATCTAAAAAAGACTTAACACTACTACAGAGCCAATAATAAATACAAAATAAAATCTGGAGTTCGAAAGATGAAGTCCAGTGCCGCGAACGCTGGCGGTCACCTTGCTCAGCTACAATAGCAATACCTTCAATCCGTTAATAACCCGCTACCGGGTGAACAGTACCTGCAACTGCACGCGAGGTGCAGGGAGTAAAGTGAGTAATCCAATTCAGTGAGTAATAAAAGTAAATAATAACTGAGCAGCCAGAAATCACGTAAAGCAACCAACATGCTATACAGAAGCCGGGTACAATTTATGAGAAAATAGTGAAAATAGTGAAATCTTTAGAAATGTTTTGGCTCAGTTAAAATCTCTTCCGAAAATGGTCTTTTCAATAATTATGAAAACGGTTTTCAAACTAGTTAGTGCTGATTAGCACAGAGAATCCGCCCCTCGGGCACAAATACCACAGTATAACAGGTAAAAGGCAAGAAGTATGCAAAATGAGCACATAAAAGCTCGCCCCTCGGGCAATATCTCAAACTGAACCACCCCTCGGGCTCACTCTCTACAACACTCTCAGCCCCTCGGGCTCTCTCACTCAAATCACTCTCAGAAATAGTATCACATTATAGCCACTGCGGCGGCGGCCCGATCCACAGCTCGCTGCGGCGTGTAGCCCGATCCATATGGGTACCCGCGCTCACTGTGGGGGTGCAGACTCCGGAGGGGCTCCTACAGCCCAAGCGCTATATATCACTGCGGCGTGCAATTCGATCCAATATATACATACTGCGGCGTGCAGTCCTATCCATATAATATACTACTGCGGCGTGTAGTCCGATCCATATAATATACTACTGCAGCGTGCAATCCGATCCATATAATGTACTACTGCTGTGTGTAGTCCGATCCATATATAATCCTCACATCCAGGCCCTGGGCCTCACATCCCTCCATGTGTCCTCACATCCGGCACTCGGCCGCACTTAGTCAGAATATCATCACAAGCCCCTCGGGCACTAGTAAAACAATAGTCCTCAGCCCAAATTATCATTTAAGACTCAATATGAGTAAAAGTGGCTGAGTTGTAAAGTAGTGGAGAAATAGTATGACTGAGTTCAAGTAATAAGTCAAAAACAGTGAGGAAGACAGTGAAATTAATCCCCGAAGGGTTCAAATAGTTGGCACGAAGCCCAAATACGGCAATCAGCCTAAACAACAGTGATAACAAATAAATTCCAGTCAAATACGCGGTAAATTAATCAATCGGGACGGACCAAGTCACAATCCCCAGCGCTGCTCTACCCCACGCCCACTATCCGGCGTGTAAGTCACCTCAATATAGCACTACGATGTGCAATCGGGGATTTCAAACCCTCAGGATATCATTTACAATTATTACTCACTTCGAACCGGTGAAATCTCTAGCCCACGATGCCTTTGCCCCTCAAAACGGCCTCCACGCGCGTCGAATCTAACCAAAATCAGAGCAATTACATCACAATATGCTAAGGGGACAATACCCAATCAAAAGAAATCGAGAAATAGCAAAAATCTCGAAACTAGAAAAACCCGAGCCCCGGGCTCGCTTCTCGAAAAATTACAAAACTTACATTACCGGATTCCTCATATTGCCACGAGTTCACACATACCAAGAACCCCCAAATCTGAGCTCAAATGACCTATCAAATCCCAATTTAAAATGTCAAAAACTCAAGCCCTAGCTTTACCCCCTTTTGATGAATTTCAACCAAATTTCCATGTTAAATCTATCATAATTTCATGTATTTAGGCCAAGGAACTTACCTCCAATCACACCTAGTCGAAATACCCCAAGTTATTCGCATATGTCCGCAGATGCAGAAGTGTGACCGCAGAAGCAGTTTTGGATTTTTAATGAGATTCCGCAGAAGCGGAAGATGACCGCAGATGCGGTGGTCGCAGATGCGGAAAAGGGACCGCAGATGCGGAAATACCTGATGCCAGCCAAAACCTGCAATTTCTCAACTCCAAATTTCATCCAGTTAGCCATCCGAAATCACCCCGAGGCCCCCGGGACCTCAACCAAAAGCACCAACATAACCCAAAACATCATACGAACTTGTTCCAATCATCAAAACACATCAAACAACACTAAAACCATCAATTCACATTGGATTCAAGCCTAAGTTTCTTCAAAACTTCCGAAACTCACATTCGATCAAAAACCCGACCAAACGACGTTCGAATGACCTGAAATTTTGCACACATATTAAAAATCACCTAACGGAGCTCAGCAGCTCTCGAAATTCCATTCCGACCCTCAGATCAAAATCTCACCTATCCATCGGATTTCGCCAAAATTCAACTTCGCCAATTCAAGCCTAACTCTACACTAGACTTCTAATATCAATTCCGATCGCGCTCCTAAGTTACAAATCACCTTCCAAAGCTAACCGAATCACCAGAAATCACATCCGATCCCTCTAACTCAATAGTCAACATTCGGTTGACTTTTCCAACTTAAGCTTTCCTTAAAGAGACTAAGTGTCTCATTTCTTGTCAAAACCAATACAGTTCAACTCTAACACACCAAATACTAATAATGAAACATGAAGAAGCATAAAATGGGGAAAACGGAGCAGTAACACATGAGACGACGGGTCGAGTCGTCACATCCTCCCCAACTTAAACAAACGCTCGTCCTCGAGCGTACCCAGAGTTGTCCTAGAAGCCAACCAATAGCTGAATAACCTTACCAAGCATATAACCGGGGTGATCCTATGTCACCCTATCTCGTATAGGTCCGACAACACTATATAGCTGGAATTTCACAGTCCATCTAAACCATAACCGTAGAACCATATGGCTCTTCCCGAACTCATACATAAGATGAGAACCTCACATCTATACTCAGAATAAATCCGAACCAGCTGTAATAACCCATACCTGCAACCTCAGGTGAAATCATATAATATACCGCACAATCCAAACACTCGAAATGATAGCCTCTATTCATAGCAGTTGCCCACAACAACCCAATACCGCTAGAAAATCCCTTATTAGCTAAAATCTTATTCCAACACTTTCATATACTGCCACCGATAAATGAAACACGCAGCAAATTGTAACCATCTCTCAGATCAACCATTCATGAAGCCACTTCCATTTTGACTAATACCACAGCAGATTTCCAAGCCGAACCTCGATATTATCCTTCCAACAAGCTGAAATCAAATCTGTTCGTATTCATTAATGACTCCAACGATCTCCTCGAATCCAACACACCACTCTAGTGATATGACACCTCAACACATGCCTAAGCCACAACTTGCATAATACACACACCAATGAGGAATATTCTGAACATACTCAAATCATGACAAATGACTCAAACGAAAGAGTTATACCTCAAGCTCATCAGTACCATTACAACACAAGGCTAAGACCCTATCTCACATCATGGAAATAGGATACCCGAATCTACCCTGAAGGGTCATACCCCCACGTAGCCTCGCCACAATGCGCGATTCTGCCCAAACACTGTTACATATGAAACACCTCAAGTCGCCATGCTCAAAATCGACGGCCACGCATAATTTGATATTTGAAACTAAAGCCATTCATTACACCCACGGTGAATCAATAACATGTGACACGCAACCCGATAGCTCGTAACCAATGCTCCATTTACGGAGCCACACTCAATTACTCTTCCCGCTCAACTTTCTCTATGAATCCTCAATGAAACCGCACCACATGTGACCATACCCGACAAATCATAACGTCTCACAGCACATAAAAACAACTGATAGATCCCCCCAGATCACTAGCAAGTTCACTAACGATCGAATCAACCTATCCCTCAACAATACAACTCGGGACTAACCAAGCTAACTCAAGCTAAATACGTAGCCACATCGGCTTGCCAACGAACTCAATACCAAGAAGCCTGAAGCTGCTCCTTCCACTACCATAACTTCTGCCGGAGCCGTACGATATGGTGCCCGGCACCAAATAAATGCCGAAATCCACAATCTCGCCCGGTGACATGCCCGACCACAAGAACACATCTGAAAAAGTCCCTTAATACCGGAACTGAATAAATGGTAGAAACCTCTGCACTGACATCCGCCACGAAGGCCCAATTAAGAAAAGCAATCCTTCTCAGCCGTCCGCTGGTCTTTGGAATACAAACCACTCTGCTAGAACATAATCTGATGCACCTCGCCACGCAACCTGTGGCATTTTCCAACATAGCCCATAGCACAATAGTCTAGAATAACCCAACAAGAACACCTCTGCCCATTCCATTTGTACAAGCTAAACTGTCAGGACTGAATCCTTCTAACTAGACCAAGCTAAACAAGCTATCAGAGCTCAAGAGCTTAGCTACAAAATACCTGTACGAACTCATTGCCTCGAACACACACAAAGAATTAATCATATCTTTACCATTCCAGTTCGGTCTACCATCAAGCTATCTAATTTTTCCTTCTGATTCATCATCAACTTGATATCTCTACCTCACTGTAGCATCACAATGCCTCATTCCAGGCTTACCACATAAGACTCAAACATAAGACCACACTGTCTAAGACGCATAGGCCACTGAATACTCTCTCAACTGATCCCAGAAATATCACATTCCAGAATACCTTACCCCGAAGAGCTTTCTGCGACTCTAAATTCGTTACCATTACTTTCCAGATACCGATACATAGGATCCTATAAGCAACATAAAAATACCACAAGTCTTGACCTTCCCCAATAAAAACACAATCTCTAACCACACACACGACCTTAAGAAACCTAGTTATCTCATGTAAATCTTGGACACATTACAACCATTCTCGAGAGTCATTCACTCTTATTCGAACTGTAATTACCTGATCAAACGGACAGAACCACTCGTGCCTTATTAGCATTCTGACACCGTAGGACATAATCTCATTCCAATACAAATGAACATCTTCCTTCTCTATACACTGAGCATTCTTTATCAACAACAGCTCAAGACATCCTATTATTTCCTCATATCTACGAAGCACCATATAACCTTTATCAAAATTTTGCTTTACTCGTGCCCTCCTCGGCTCATTTTCTGCAACCAGGACTGATCCGCCAGCATACCTCCAAACGGAAACAACATAGCACATAAATGTGCAATCAGCTAATCAACAGCAACCTCCCCAACTTGGCTCGAAGCCATCTATCATGACATATTTAATAACCCATAATACTTTTACTCTAATGATGCCACAATATTATAGTGCGATTAAACTCAAACCATCTACTAGTTTATGAAAACACAGATCCTCGAATACTGAAATCCTCTACAAACCTCGCATTCATCCCCACATCAGCTGAGTCCACTCTCTGAAGCGAACCAAAATTTTAAATTACAACACGTACCTTTCAATTACACACGAGATCTTCTAACAATATACATAAGAATCGTACCCCTTAAGAACACTCCGCAGGAGATAACCCACCTGATTCGCCTCAGTTTAGTATTTTAGCACACTTCCTCCATCATATACGTTACACAGTCATCAGTCTTCCTGAGTCTAAAATCATACCGCCGCATGCAATGCACCTCACTTCCCAACTAGGAGATACGGAAATATTCTCCACTCGCCCATAACTCGGGGCTACACAACAAATCACAATAGGAAACGAGCACTTAATAGTTCATCCATCTTCCAGCAGACTTCTTTGTCACTACCAAGTCACATAGATACATCTTGCAACACTAACATACTCATCACAGGGATATCCAACCGCCATTCCGGCTAATAAGGACAATACTGAAGGTTCAAAACATTTTCTCACACAATTAGCACCTCGGTGCTCAAGCCATAGGCAAAGATTCGGCCTCAAGTCCTCCAGACTGGCCCAACATTAGACTTACGGAGATCACATCTCGCCCCTTGATCAGGGAATCACAAGCCATCAAGGCACATACAATACTGAGCACTCACGTGCGCATACCGACGTGTGGAAGGAATTTTCAGGAGTTATATCTTAAGCTGAGTCAAGTATGCACGATAAGAATTCAAAGAAAATGAAGTTTTTCCTAAAGTTCTGCAGCCTCTCGAGGATAAATACAGACGTCTCCGTACCGATCCGCGAGACTCTACTAAACCTACTCATGACTCATAAGACCTAGTAACCTGGCTTTGATACCAACTTATCACGACCCAATTCCCAAACCCGGTAGTGATGGCGCCTCTCGTGATGACAAGGCCATCCAACAGAACAACAATGCCTCATTTAATAGTTAATAAACATAAATGAATGGATAATACGACTTAATGGCATTACTAACTGATATTTACCACCCAACAAGACCCGACCGGGGTGTCACAAGTCACGAGCATCTAAAGAAGACTTAACACCACTACAGGGCCAATAATAAATACAAAATAAAATCTGGAGTTTGAAAGATGAAGTTCGGTGCCGCGAACGTTGGCGGTCACCTTGCTCAGCTACAATAGCAATACCTTCAATCCGCTAATAACCCGCTACCAGGTGAACAATACCTGCAATTGCACGCGAGGTGCAGGGAGTAAAGTGAGTACTCCAACTCAGTGAGTAATAAAAGTAAATAATAACTGAGCAGCCAGAAATCACGTAAAGCAACTAACATGCTATACAGAAGCAGGGTACAATTTATGAGAAAATAGTGAAAACAGTGAAATCTTTAGAAATGTTTTAGCTCAGTTCAAATCTCTTCCGAAAATGGTCTTTTCAATAATTACGAAAACGGTTTTCAAACTAGTTAGTGCTGATTAGTATAGAGAATCCGCCCCTCGGGCACAAATACCACAGTATAACAGGTAAAACGCAAGAAGTATGCAAAATGAGCACATAAAAGCTCGCCCCTCGGGCAATATCTCAAACTGAACCAGCACCTCGGGCTCACTCTCCACAACACTCTCGGCCCCTCGGGCTCTCTCTCTCAAATCACTCTCAGAAATAGTATCACATAATAATCATTGTGGTGCGTAGCCCGATCCACATATCGCTGCAGCGTGCAGCCCAATCCATAGCTCGCTGCGGCGTGCAGCCCGATCCATATGGGTACCGGCGCTCACTGTGGGGGTGCAGACCCCGGAGGGGCTCCTACAACCTAAGCGTTATATATCATTGCGGCGTGCAGTCCGATCCAATATATACATACTGCGGCATGCAGTCCGATCCATATAATGTACTACTACAGAGTGCAGTCCGATCCATATATAATCCTCACATCCAGGCCCTGGGCCTCACATCCCTCCGTGTGTCCTCACATCCGGCACTCGGCCGCACTCAGTCAGAATATCATCACAAGCCCCTCGGGCAGTAGTAAAACAATAGTCCTCAGCCCAAATTATCATTTAAGACTCAATATGAGTAAAGTGGCTGAGTTGTAAAGTAGTAGAGAAATAGTATGACTGAGTTAAGGTAATAAATCAAAAACAGTGAGGAAGACAGTGAAATTAATCCCCGAAGGGTTCAAATAGTTGGCACGAAGCACAAATACGGCAATCAGCCCAAACAACAGTGATAACAAATAAATTCCAGTCAAATATGCAGTAAATTAATCAATCGGGACGGACCAAGTCACAATCCCCAACGGTGGTCTACCCCACGCCCACTATCTGGCATGCAAGTCATCTCAATATAGCACCACAATGTGCAATCCGGGGTTTCAAACCCTCAGGATATCATTTTCAATTATTACTCACCTCGAACCCGTAAAATCTCTAGCCCGCGACGCCTTTGCACTCTAACCGGTCTCCACGCACGTCGAATCTAAAACAAAATCAGAGTAATTACATCACAATATGCTAAGGGGACAATACCCAATCGAAAGAAATCGAGAAATAGCAAAAATCTCGAAACTAGCAAAACCCTAGCCCCGAGCTCGCTTCTTAAAAAATTACAAAACTTACATTACCGGATTCCTTGTCTCTCCACGAGTCCATACATACCAAGAACTCCCAAATCCGAGCTCAAATGACCTATCAAATCCCAATTTAAAATGTCAAAAACTCAAGCCCTATCTTTACCCCCTTTTGATGAATTTCAACCAAATTTCCATGTTAAATCTATCATAATTTCATGTATTTAGGCCAAGGAACTTACCTCCAATCACACCTAGTCGAAATACCCCTTCAATTCCGTCCAAGAGCTCTCAAGCTTGCTTAAAAATGGAGGAAATGGACTAAGCTTCGCGGAACAAAAATGAACATTAAAACCCTTCTGATAACAGGGATTTCCGCATCTGCGGTCCCTTTTCCGCATCCGCGACCACCGCATCTGCGGTCATCTTCCGCTTCTGCGGAATCTCATTAAAAATTCAAAATCGCTTCTGCGGTCACACTTCTGCATCTGCGGACCCCGCATATGCGAATAACTTCCGCTTCTGCGGAAACATCTAACTCCGCCCCCCCTCGCTTCTGCGACTTGCCAACCGTATCTGCGGCCTCGCAGATGCGGATTCCCTTCCGCATCTGCGATTTCCTTCCTTCCTCAACCATCACCGCACCTGCGTTCTTCTCCTCCGCACCTGCGCAACCGCATCTGTGGTTCCTTTCCGCAGATGCAAAAATACCTGATGCCAGCCAAAACCTGCAATTTCTCAACTCCAAATTTCATCCCGTTAGCCATCCGAAATCACCCCGAGGCCCCCGGGACCTCAACCAAAATCACCAACATAACCCAAAATATCATACGAACTTGTTCCAATCATCAAAACACATCAAACAACGCTAAAACCATCAATTCGCATTGGATTCAAGCCTAAGTTTCTTCAAAACTTCCGAAACTCACATTCGATCAAAAACCTGACCAAACGACGTCCGAATGACCTGAAATTTTGTACACATATTCAAAATCACCTAATGGAGCTATAGCAACTCTCGGAATTCCATTCCGACCCTCGGATAAAAATTTCACCTATCCACCGGATTTCGCCAAAATTCAACTTTGCCAATTCAAGACTAACTCTACAGACATCCAATATCAATTTCGATCGCGCTCCTAAGTCACAAATCACTTCCCGAAGCTAACCGAATCACCGGAAATCACATCCAATCCCTCTAACTCAATAGTCAATATTCGATTGACTTTTCCAACTTAAGATTTCCTTAAAGAGACTAAGTGTCTCATTTCTTATCAAAACCAATCCAGTTCAACTCTAACACACCAAATACTGATAATGAAACATGAAGAAGCATAAAATGGGAAAAACGGAGCAGTAACACATGAGACGATGGGTCGGGTCGTCACAAAGAAAGACTTAGACTGTAAGTGAAAAATTGATCTTGAACATCTAAAATGTAAGATAAATGATATGAATGTAGAAATATAATGAATAAACTTCCATAATGTTCACGGTACACATGCGAAAAGCAAGTCAAAAATAGAAGAACTTAATACTATTGAATATTAAGCTGGTTGCGAAACGTTAAATGTAATGCAGTTCCATCACAAGGTGCATCTTCCTCAAATACAACTTTGTCTGTTTGAATGTCCCTTAGACGATGCAAATATATAGTTAAAAAGAAGAAGAGTAAAACCCCACATTTTAGACCAAATTTTAATAAAATAACGAAATAAATGCCAGAACATATGCAAAGATAAATCTTTAAAGATATGCATTTTCCTCAAGTATAACTTTGTGCATCTGAATGTCCCTGAAATCGAGAAAGAAAAAAGCACCACATTTTGGACAAAACTAAAATAAAATAATGATACAAATGCCAGAACATATGCAAAGGTAATCTTTAAAGAGCAAGAGAAAATTATTGTAACAGAATAAAAGGCTTACTTTCTTACTTTTTCTTTTGTATTACGTTCCATTGCCATAAGGCATTCGATCGGTCAACAGACACAAATTATGCAGACCTAAAACAAATGTGAAAAATAATACATTAAAAAAAATTACGTTTCCATGATCTGGAGAGAACGACTGACACATTTATATACCTTACTTTATCTTTAATTCACTTGTTTTATTATATATATATATATATATATATATATATATATATATATAAGTGCTAAAGGTTTTAAATGATACTTATTAAGAGAGTAAAATATTATCAAAATATGTATCGAAAACAATCATAAGCCTCTCTTGTGGGTTTTGGATCTCTTTGTCTATGTGTCCTTAGGGATGGAGAGTAAAAAAGAAGCCCCTTATATATTGGCTCAAAAACTATAAGATATCGCCATGAAAGATGACTTAATTGACACATGTGGATAACATTTACCATGTCATTGAATTTTATTATTATTATTTATTTGAAAAGGAGGACACTATACCGTGTGTTTGATCCTTTAACCAGAAGTTCTAGGTACATTCATTTGAGAACAAATTAGTAAAGCATATTTTTCAGTTTTGCTTCTATGATAATCAGAAAGAGAAAAAATAAAATAACTATTCATGATGATATTGATGGTCCAACAAATAAAAAAACTGGATCGAAAATTGAATATATTATTTTTATGGCCTAATGGCTTCCTGACCACTTAAACTTGTATCAGTTTGTAAAGCCGATACATAAACTTATATTTTTTCCATTTGAACACTTCAACTTAAGGTAATGAATACTAATAAACACATTTGACCATTGACCAAGCCTATATGGAAGTGGCACAGCTGACATGGCTAAATTATGTGCAAATCACGCTGCCAAGGCGCATGAATAGTTTTATTTTTATTAAAAATATACTAGAAATAGAATAAATTATAAATAAGAAAGAAAAAAGACCTTTCTCTTTCCCCTTCTCTTTTCCTCTCCCCTTCCACCTCTCTCATCTTTCCAAGCGAACTCCCCCATCATGTACAATTTTTCATTTTCTATTATTCATGTAAAGTATTGCACAAGGGCTAGAAGCACTGCACATTTGATTAATCATTCATGTGAAGTATGTAAAATCCTCCTTTACCTATTTTCTTGTTCTTTTAATAGTTTTATTCTCATGGGGTAAATGTTTCTTTCAACACTTTAGTGGACCCCGCACTGGATGGTGAAACCTCGGCTGCTGTTGCTACTAGAGAAACTACCTCTTCGGTTACAACAGCAACCTGAGTAGTCGTTTCTTGACTGGAACTCGAAGAGGATGTCGAAATTTTCGCCTTTGCAAGTGAAATTTCATCTTCAGATTCAGCAAGAAGGGTAATGGTGGAGCCCACAGGAGTAGAGCTACCTTCAGAAACAATAATAGTAGCTAAATAACCATCGTTAAAAGATTCAACATCCATGTCAGCTTTGTCTGATTCAACAAGAAGAAATGCTTCACCTTTAGCAAGTTTATCACCTTCAGTTTTAACCCAACTGATAATCTTGCCTTCAGTCATAGTAGAACTGAGTGCAGGCATGAAAATTTCATGGATCTTGGCTTCTATTACATGGGTTCTACATAAATGGGTGGCGGGGAAGATGGAAGCACATCGAAGGGTGACGGGGATGAAGATGGAGAAAAACAAGAAAGAAAAAGAAATTAAAAATTGTAAAGATTAAATTTTTTTATAATAATAAATATATGACCCACAAATCCACATGTCATATAATAAAGACCAAATATGTAATTTGGCATTTATGTTATAGCAATTACCGAACACTTTTAACAGAAAGTGCTTATTAGTATTAATTCCGTCAAGTTGAAGTGTTCAAATAGAAAAAATATAAGTTCATGTATAGGCTTTACAAACCGATACAAGTTTAAGTGGCCAGTAAGCCATTACACCAACTTTTATTTTATCCCTAATTGCCTTCATCAATATTGGTCATCTTGAAGAAAATGGTTATACTTAATAAATCAATGCTAATTATTCCTTTTTATCAATTGACATTCTGGAAAATCTCTATGCAGAATAGAGAAGCTCCTAAAATACCACAATCTAAAAATTAATAATAGCAGCGAGCAATCCAAAAGCATATCGCTCATTGCATATACTTTGGAAAAAAATTAATTTTTCATCCAATCATTCTAAGCTCAACTTTTTTCTATGCTTTATGTTGCTCTAGTTCTAAAGATTAAGACTTGATGTTTAATCCTACCTTACAAAAAAAAACAATTAATATTTAATTCAAGCTAAACCAATAAAGTTACTTTGGAGGTAAACATGCCAAATTACAGCACTAAGAAGCACAATCTAATAACTAAATTTTGCATTCATAACCTAAAAAAATAGTAGATAAATGACGATGAGAGGAACTTACTTGAGATGCTTCCTAGACCACCCAACACATCTTGATGAGCCTCTTATAGCCACTAATTTATTTTCATCTTTGTACCTCGCAAATCAACAATGTGCAATCAGGGAAAAAATCTTCACATATGCATGTTTACAACTTCTATGAGGTTTGACTAACTGATTTATATAGTGACATCTTATTAGTTTAATATTTTTAAATAAAACTGCTTGGAACATTACAATGCCAATTTTCCTTCTCCTTGTTTGAATTTGCAACTTTGAAATCACAGAGTTACCTGAAAGACTCCAAAAATTCACTATCATATTCATATTTTCACACAAGTAATATAGAAAATACAAGAACGCGAACCTTTTTCTTGATAAGGAGGCACACTAAAATTACAAGTTTCTCTGCACATACACAATTCAATCTATACCATTACCTATTCAGTTTCATAACCATTTACTCATCAACATCTTTCTCACCTATTTCCACGATTGTTCAGTAACATCTTTCGGTGGAACAACCTTATTTACTATAGCACTATCACGCCACCTCATAATTTAGCAATTCAACTCATCTTTTTTTTTCCGCATATAAAACATCAATTGTTGATTTGAAATGAAAGTATCTTATATTATTTATTTTTCTTTGTTTATACAATAAAACTGCTTGGAATATTATATTGCCATTTTTTCTTCTAGTTGTTTGAATTTGCAACTTTGAACATCACAGAGCGACCTCAAAGACTCCACAAATTCACTATTACATTCATATTCACACGCAACTAATATGGAAAACACATGAAAAACCTTTTCTTCATAAGGAGGCAAACTAAAATTGCAAATTTCTCTTTACATACACACTTCAATCTAGACCATTACCTATTCGGTGATTTCATAACCATTTTCTCATCAACCTCTTTCTCACCTATTTTCACGATTGTTCCGTTACATCTTTCGGCCGAACAATCTTATTTACCATAGCACTATCACTGAATAGTAAAATATTCACCATGTATTTTATATACAGCAGATAACATACAAAATCGGATGAAGATCCTTATTCAATAAGAGAACATTAAGTACTTTGTAAAAATTCCCCGGTCATTTAAATCTATATCAATGAAATAACATTTATCAAAACATGTAACAATAGATTAATTTATTTTTATAAATCTTTGCCTGCATACGCAAACAGACAAATTGTGAAGTGATGTTTGAGGAGGAACACTCTTAATTCTCTTCTCAACACCTTCCTTCATTCGTCTTGTATTCTTTTATCTGTTGTACCAATCAATTACTAAAAAGCTTCGCATCATCATTCAACTTAATTATTTTGGCGAAAGTCAAAATTGTGTATCAAATTTCGTTTACCAAATTGATTTGGTTATACTAAAATTAAATTCAAGTTTCAAATAGAAGATAAATAAATTTGAAATAAGGAGAACAAAGAACCTTTTTTTCTATGTGATAAACTTGATTTCGTCCCTACAACCACCAATTGGGTAGTCTTCTTTTGCAATCTGTTATCGAAATTGGTGGTTCTTCGATCTGGTCATTATTTGTACAAATCTCATCCTAGTATAATCTATGGTTGTTCGATCTGGTCTTCATTTGATGAAATTAGATGAGTTTTAAACTTCTCCCAAGAAGATAACACTGATTCTGCAGCAGTTTTCACTATGTTAATTTGTTACCCTTTTGTACGCTTGATTTTGCAATTTCGTAGGATCGCGGGGGATTTCTGTCACGACCCCAGTTCACCCACCGTGAACATATCGTGATGGCTACTAGTCTCTACAACCAGGTAAGCCTAAAATGCGAAAAAAACAAAAATAACTTGCGAAAATAATAATTCAACTTTGAATAGTTAAAAGAAAATATGATGTATAGATGCCACTTGGCATATACAATTCCATAACATGGAAGTCTACAATATCATTCCAAAACCTGAAAAATCACGAGAACACAAGCTAACAGGAAATAGTATACTGCTCTAACTCCAGAATGTCTAAAACAACAGTAAGGAAGAAAGGCTAACTGCTAAAGCTGGAATAAGATAGAGACTCTTTGGTCTGCGGATGCGACAGAAGTACCTCGAAGTCTCTGCTAGATCTCTCCGCCTCGAGAGTGATACGCCTGCGAGGAAGTACCTAGATCTGCAAATGAAAAATATGTGTAGAAGGGGCATGAGTACACCACAGCGGTACTCGATAAGTGCCAAGCCTAACCTCAGTTGGGTAGTAACGAGGAAAGGTCAGAGCCCTACTGAGGTTAAGTAAAATACATGTTAATAGTGTGAAATAATAGTGTAATTAAATAACACATGATATAAAGGCAACAACAACTATTGCAACAATAACAAAACACAGTAGAAGAACATAACTCAACCCAAGATAACAACCGGGGATCTCCCAGGATACCGTCCTGTAGTCCCCAAATATAAATGTCATGTCCAGTGGATCTCCCGGGTGCAGTCCCGTAGTCCAACTCATAATATGCAGGAGGATCTCCCAAAATACAATTCCGTAGTCCCAAAGTAAACATATAGGGGAGCTACCAAGATACCGTCCCGTAGTTCCAAAATAAAGTGCAGGGAAATCTCCCGTAATACCGTTCCGTAGTCCCAAAATAAACACACAGCATCAACAAAATTTAACTCAATCAATTTCATGTCAAAATGAAGCAGGAAATCCTAACCTAGCATGGTTCACGTTGTACAATTTAGGCAAATAAGACAGATAAAGCAGTTTAGTCAAGTAGACATGCTTCTCTAAGCTACAACAGGTTTAAATATTCAAACAGTGTAAGAAAGGAAAGAAGGAACACAATTCCAGGTTATTTTTAAAGGAAAAAATGGGTTTCCAACAATTAGCACAAGTGTGTGCCCGTCACCTTATGCACAAGGCATTTCAATTACCATAAAATCAATCCTAAAGGGAGAAGGTCCCCCCCACAAAATTAGACAAGCCACTTACCTCGAACCGGCTCCAAAATCAACTCGAAAACACATGTTTTCCACGAGTATCCGACTCCAAATGGCCTAAATCTATTCAATTCAATTACATATCGTAAATAACATCTCAAGCAACTGGTTCTACTATTTAATTTAAAATTAAGACGCGACTTTAGGAAAAATAACCAAAATGCCCCTCAGGCCAACATCTCGGAATTCGATAAATTTTACATTTTCAGAACCCTCGTACTCTCACGAGTCTAACCATACAAAAATCTCCCAAATAGGAGGTCAAACACCCACTTAAAATTCAATAATTCGGTCTTAGAAGTTTCTTCCAATTTTTCCCAATTTTTTTATCCCAATCCGAATTTAAATGAAAATTAACTATAGATTGATGGAATATAACTAGAAAGGATTAAATAAATGTTACCCAATGATCTACTCTTCAAATCCCTCTTAGAATCGCCCTCTCCCGAGCTCCAACTTAATTTTTCTAACTTTTGAAACTAAACCCTCGAATTTTATATTTTTGCCCAGTGATTTCCGCTTCTGCGGTCAAGGGACCGCATCTGTGGTTCCGCTTCTATGGAACATGTGCCGCTTCTGTGGTTTTCATTAAGGACTCCAATTTCTGCATCTGCGGTTACTCCCACCGCAGGAGCGGTAGTCCCGCATCTGCAGAACCTACTCCTCCAGCCCAACTTCGCATCTGCGCTGGCCAGGCCGCTTTTGCGGCTCCGCACCTGCGGAACCCAAACCGCAGGTGCGGTTATGACAGATCCCAGCAATCTTCAGCAACTCTTCAACTTCAAAAACCTTCCGTCAACCATCCGAATTCATCCCGAGACCCCCGGGACCTCAACCAAAAGCACCAACATCACCTAATACCCTATTCAAACTTGTACCAATCCTTAAAACACCTAAAAAAATACCGTAAACTCGAATTAATCAAGGATTTAAGCCTAAGAACTCCAATTTTCTTCAAAATATGCTTTCGATCAAAATCCTAACCAAAACACGTCCGAATGACCTGAAATTTTGCACATACATCCCAAATGACATGACTGAGCTACTATAAGTTTTGGAATTCCATTCCGACCCTCGGATCAAAATCTCACTATTGGACTGAAAACTTCAAAATTCCAACTTTCGGCATTTCAAGCCTAAATTAGCTACGGACCTCCGAAACACATTCCGAACACGCTCCCAACACCGAAATCACCTAACGAAGCTAACAGAACCATCAGATTTCCATTTCGAGGCCGTCTTCACACTCTTCCAACTATGGGAAACTTTCCAACACTAAAGCTCTCATTTAGGGACTAAGTGTCCCAAAACTCTCCGAAAACCTAACACCGAGCATCCCGGCAAACCAAAATAGCAGAAATGAACTTAGGGGAAGCAGTTAATAGGGGATCAGGGCGTAAATTCTAAAAATGACCGGCTGGGTCATTACATCCTCCCACACTTAAACATTCGTTCGTCCTCGAACGAGCATAGAGAACATACCTGAAGTAGTGAAAAGATGTGGGTATCGGCTGCGCATATCCTGCTCGGTCTCCCAGGTCGCCTCCTCGACCGGTTGACCCTGCCACTGAACCTTCACTGACGCAATTTTCTTTGACCTCAGCTTCCTGAATTGCCTGTCCAATATTGCCAATGGCTCCTCAACATAGGATAGATCCTTCTGCAACTGGACTGAGCTGAAATCCAACACATGCGATGGATCACCGTGATACCTCCGGAGCAGCGAAACATGAAATACCGGATGAACCCCTACCAGGCTGGGAGGTAAGGCAAGCTCATAGGCAACCTCCCCAACTCTCCTCAATATCTTAAAAGGGCCAATGAACCTCGGACTCAGCTTCCCTTTCTTCCCAAATCTCATAACGCCTTTCATAGGCGAAACTCGAAGCAGAACCCGCTCTCCAACCATGTAGGAAACATCACGAACCTTCCGATCTACGTAACACTTCTGTCTGGATTGGGCTGTACGGAGTCTATCCCGAATCACCTTGACTCTCTCCAAAGTATCCTGAACTAAATCTGTGCTCGATAATCGGGCCTCACCCGGCTCGAACCAACCTACCGGATACCTACATCGCCTACCATATAAGGCCTCGTATGGTGCCATTTGAATGTTGGACTGATAGTTGTTGTTGTAGGAAAACTCCGCCAATGGCAAGAACTGATCCCAAGAACCTCCAAACTCAATAATGCACGCACGCACAGAGCATATCCTCAAGAATCTAAATGGTGCGTTCGGACTGTCCGTCCGTCTAAGGGTGAAATGTTGTACTCAACTCCACCCGAGTACCCAACTCCTACTGCACGGCTCTCCAGAACCGCGATGTAAACTGAGTACCCGTATCAGAAATAATAGAAACTGGAATACCATGTTGACGAACGATTTCCCGAATATAAATATCCGTCAACCGCTCTGATGAATAAGTGGTGCACACAGGAATGAAATGAGCGGACTTGGTCAGCCTATCCACAATAACCCAAATGGCATGAAACTTCTTCAATGTCTGTGGGAGTCCAAATACGAAGTCCATGGTGATCCGCTCCCACTTCCACTCCAGAATCTCTATCTTCTGTAGCAATCCACCTTGTCTCTGGTACTCATACTTCACCCGCTGGCAGTTGAGGCATCTAGATACATACCTAACTATGTCTTTCTTCATCCGCCTCCACAAATAGTGCTGCCTCAAGTCTTGATACATCTTCGTGGCACCCGAATGGATGGAATACCGCGAACTATGGGCCTCTGCTAAAATCAACTCTCGAAGCTCATCAACATTGGGCACACAAATCCGACCCTGCATCCTCAATACTCCATCATCACCAATGGTCACATCTCGAGCATCGCCATGCAACACCTTGTCCTTTAGGACAAGAAAATGAGGGTCATCATACTGCCGCTCCCTGATACGATCGAATAGGGAAGATCGAGAAACCACGCAAACTAGGACCCGGCTAGGCTTCGAAAGATCCAATCTCACAAACTGGCAAGCTAAGGCCTGAACATCCATCGCCATAGGCCTCTCTGATGCTGGTAAATATGCCAAACCCTCTGCCCAGCAAATCAAGGCATCAGCCACCACATTGGCCTTGCCCGGGTGATACAGAATAGTAATGTCATAATCCTTTAACAACTCCAACCATCACCGCTGACGCAAATTTAGATCCTTTTGCTTGAACAAGTGCTGCAAACTCCGGTGGTTAGTATAGATCTCACAAGGCACACCGTACAAGTAATGATGCCAAATCTTCAAGGAATGAACAATAACAGCTAACTCCAGATCATGGACAGGGTAATTCTTCTCATGTATCTTCAATTGTCTGGACGCGTAGGCAATCACCCTACCTTCCTACGTCAATATCGCTCCAAGGCCAACTCTCGAGGCATCACAATAGACAGTATAAGAACCCAAACCTATAAGTAATATAAAACTGGGGTTGTAGTCAGGGTTGTCTTGAGCTTCTAAAATCTCACCTTACACTTCTTGGTCCACTAAAACGGAGCACCCTTATGGGTCAATCTAGTCATAGGAGCTGCAATCGATGAAAACCCCTCCATAGATTGACGGTAATAACCCGCCAAGCCAAGGAAACTGTGAATCTCTATAGCTGAAGATGGCCTGGGCCAACTCTGCACTACCTCCTCCTTCTTCGGATCCACCTGAATGCCATCACTCGATACCACGTGACCCAAGAATGCCACGAAATCCAACCAAAACTCACATTTTGAAAACTTTGCTTATAACCTCTTTTCCCTCAAAGTCTGGAGCACTGTCCTCAGGTGCTGATCATGGTCTTCTCGACTCCAGGAATACACCAGAATATCATCAATAAAGACAATGACAAAAATGTTAAGATATGGCTGGAATACACTGTGCATCAAATGCATGAAGGTTGTTGGGGCATTGGTCAGCCCAAATGACATAACAAGGAACTGGTAATGACCATACCGAGTCCTGAAGGCAGTCTTCAGGATACGGGCTCCCAAATCTTCAACTGATGGTAACCTGAGTGCAAATCAATCTTAGAAAACACCCGTGCGCCCTAAAGCTGGTCAAACAGATCATCAATACGAGGCAAAGGATAATGGTTTTCACTGTAACCTTGTTCAACTGGCAGTAATCAATACACATGTGCATAGAACCATCCTTCTTCTTCACAAATAACACAGGAGCACCCCAAGGCGACACACTGGGCCGAATGAAACCCTTATCAAGTAATTCATGCAATTGCTCCTTCAACTCCTTCAACTCAGGAGGATCCATATGGTACGGAGGGATAGAGATGGGCTGGGTGCCCGGCAATAGATCAATGCCAAAATCAATGTCCCTATCAGGTGGCATGCCTGGAAGATCAGTTGGAAACACATCGGGGAAATCCCATACTACTGGGATTGAATCAACAAAAGGAGTATCCATACTGGCATCTCTCATATAACCTAAGTACGCATCACAACCTTTCTTAACCATACACTGAGCCTTAAGGAAAGAAATAACTCTATTGGGAGTGTGACCTAAGGCACCTCTCCACTCAATACGCGGTACACCTGGCATGGCCAGCGTAATGGTTTTGGCATGACAATCAAGAATATCATAATGGATCGACAACCAGTCCATGCCCAAAATAATATTAAAATCAACCATGCGGAGTAACAATAAGTCAACCCTGGTCTCAAAACTACCAAGAATAACCAAACAAGACCGATAATCGCGGTCTGCAAGAAGAGAATCTCCTACAGGAGTGGAAATATAAACTGGGGATCTCAAAGAATCCCGAGGTACCCCTAAATACGGAGCAAAATAAGAAGACATATAAGAGTAAGTGGAGCCTAGATCGAATAGAACCGATGCATCTCTGTGACAAACCAAGATAGTACTTGTGATAACAGAATCGGAGGTGGCGGCCTTAGTACGGCCTGGAAGTGCATAATATCTAGCCTGTCCTCCCCCTCGAGGGCAACCTCTACCTCCCCAACCTCCACCTCCAGCTGGCTGGACCGGTGGAGTGGTAGCTGGTGCTAGAACCATAGCTTGAGAGCTTTGTGAGGCCTGCTATGGCTGAAGCGTTTGTGAAGGTGCACCCCTCCTGAGTCTGGGGCAATCTCTCACCATATGACGTGTGTCACCACACTCAAAACAAGCTCTGGGAGTAAGTGGAGGCTGTGAATGGCTCAGGCCAGATCTGCTGGACTATCCACTGGAAGCACCCCATGCAGGAGGCGCACTAGAGACTAGAGGTGCATAATAAGGCTCCTGAGGCTAGGTGGAGCTGGAATATCACTGGCTGCTGGAAGAGCTGAATGAACGGGGTGACCTATATGACCCCTACCATGACGACCTGCACTTGGGGCACGGGCACCAGAAAAATGGCCCAACTCTCGAGACCTCTTGGCCGCCCTCTCTTCTTTGTCCCTAGCATACATACCCTCAATCCTCCTAGCGATGCTCACCGCCTGCTAATAAGACATACCTGTCTCTAACTCACGAGCCATGCTAGACCTGATGTTGGGAATAAGCCCCTCAATGAACCGGCGAACCTTCTCGCGGACCGTGGAAACCAAAGCTGGGGCATGTCTAGCCAAGTCAATGTAGTGGATGACATATTCTGAGACAGTCATAGTACCCTGGCACAACCGCTCAAACTCCACGCGCCAGGATTCCCTAAGACTCTGGGTAACATACTTCCTCGTGAACATATCTGAAAACTGAGTCCAAGTTAGGGAAGCTGCCTCGTCCGGACTATCTAACTCATAAGCACGTTACCACTGATAGGCGGCACCTCGAAGCTGAAAGGTAGTGAAAGAAACCCCGCTCGATCCTGATATGCCCATACTACGGAGAATACGGTAGCAATCCTCCAGAAATACCAAGGCATCCTCTGATGCTAACCTACTAAATACCGGAGGATCATATTTCTTGAACCTCTCAAGTCTTCGTTGCTCATCCTCTAAAGCTGCTGCCCTATCCTCGGGCTGAACTGGTACTGCATGCGGTACATGTATAACCTCTGGGGCTTGATCAACATGCAATCGCTTCTCAAGAGTGCGGGCGGCGGGAGTTTGTGCTCCTCCCCCATCCTGGGATATGGCTGCAGTAAGGGGAAGCAACCTTTCCTGAGCCAGAGTGGTGTACATACTCATAAACTGTGCCAAAGTCTCCTGGAGTGCTGGAGTAGTAGTGGCAGACGTATCGGGTGTTTGGACTCCGGCTGGTGCTGCTGGTGGTGCCTCGGTGGTAACTCACGCGGGTGCTCTGGCTGCACCAGGAGCGCGTCCTCGGTCTCTACCCCGACCCCGGCCTCTGACAGTTGCAGTAGGGGGTGCGGGTGCCTGATCCTCTCGGGTAGTGCGTGTCCTCGCCATTTGTGAGAGAATAGAAGACAGAAATTTAGTTGTGACATCAAAAATCTCGCACGACAAGGAAATTAATGAAGTGGAATTTTTTCCTAACAGTTACATAGCCTCTCGTAGATAAGTACAGACGTCTCCGTACCGATCAGTGAAACTCTAATAAACTGGCCTGTGTTCCGTGACTCCTATGAACCTACAGCTCTGATACCAACTTGTCACGACCCTAGTTCACCCACCGTGAACATGTCGTGATGTAGCCTAGTCTCTACAACTAGGTAAGCCTAAAATGCGAGAAAAATAAATAAATAACTTGCGAAAATAATAATTCAACTTTGAACAGTTAAAAGAAAATACGATGTATAGATGCCACTTGGCATATACAATTCCATAACACGAAAGTCTACAATATCATCCCAAAACCCAAAAACTCATGGGAACACAAGCTAACAGGAAATAGTATACTACTCTAACTCCAGAATGTCTAAAACAACAGTAAGAAAGGAAGGCTAACTACTAAAGCTAGAATAAGATAGAGACGCATTGGTCTGCGGACGCGGCAGAAGTACCTCAAAGTCTCTGCTATATCTCTCTATCTCGAGAGTGATACGCCTGCGAGGAAGTACCTGGATCTACACATGATAAACATGCGCAGAAGGGGCATGAGTACACCACAGCGGTACTCAGTAAGTGCCAAGCCTAACCTCGGTTCGGTAGTGACGAGGAAAGGTCAGGGCCCTACTGAGATTAAGTAAAATACAGGTTAATAGTATGAAATGACAGTGTAATTAAATAACACATGATATAAAGGCAATAACAACTATGACAACGGTAACAAAACACAGTAGAAGAACATAACTCAACCTAAGAAACAACTGGGGATCTCCCAGGATACCGTCCTGTAGCCCCCAAATATAAATGTCATGTCCAGTAGATCTCCCGGGTGCAGTCCCGTAGTCCAACCCATAATGTGCAGGGGGATCTCCCGGAATGCAATTTCGTAGTCCCAAAGTAAACATACAGAGGAGCTCCCGGGATACCGTCCCGTAGTCCTAAAATAAAGTGCAGGGGGATCTCCCGGAATACCGTTCAGTAGTCCCAAAATAAACACAGAGCATCAACAAAATTTAACTCAATCAATTTCATGTCAAAAATGAAGCAGGAAATCCTAACCTAGCATGGTTCACGTAGTATAATTTAGGCAGTTAAGACAGATAAAGCAGTTTAGTCAAGTAGACGTGCTTCTCTAAGCTACAAGAGGTTTAAATATCCAAATAGTGTAAGCAAGGAAAGAAGGAACACAATTCAAGGTTATTTTTAAGGGAAAAACTGGGGTTCCAACAATTAGCAAAAGTGTGCGCCCGTCACCTCACGCACAAGGCATTTCAATTACCACAAAGTCAATCCTAAGAGGAGAAGGTCCCCCACACAAGGTTAGACAAGCCAATTACCTCGAACTAGATCCAAAATCAATTCGAAACCACATGTTTCCCACGAGTATTCGACTCCAAATGGCCCAAATCTATTCAATTCAATTACATATCGTAAATAACATCTCAAGCAACTGATTCTACTATTTAATTTAAAGCTAAGACGCGAATTTAGGAAAAATGACCAAAACTCCCCTCAGGCCAACATCTCGGAATCGGATAAATTTTATATTTTCAGAACCCTCGTACTCTTACTAGTCTAACCATATAAAAATCTCCCAAATCGGAGGTCAAACACCCACTCAAAACTCAATAATTCGGTCTAAGAAGTTTCTTCCAATTTTTCCCAATTTTTTTGATCCCCAATCTGAATTTAAATGATAAAATTAACTATAGATTGGTAGAATATAACTAGAAAGGATTAAAGAAACGTTACTCAACGATCTCCTCTTCAAATCCCTCTCAGAATCGCCTTCTCCCGAGCTCCAATTTGATTTTTTCTAACTTTTGAAACCAAACCCTCGAATTTCATATTTCTGCCCAATGATTTTTGCTTCTGCGGTCAAGGGGCCGCATCTGCGGTCCCGCTTCTACGGAACATGTTCTGCTTCTGCGGCTTTCATTAAGGACTCCAATTTTCGCATCTACGGTTACTTCCACCGTAGGTGCGATATCGCTTATGCGGTTAAAGTCCCGCGTCTGCGGAACCTGCTCCTCCAGCCCAACTCCGCATCTGCACTGGCCAGGCTGCTCTTGCGGCTCCGCACCTGCAAAACCCAAATCGCAGGTGCGGTTATGACAGATACCAGCAATCTTCAGCAACTCTTCAACTTCAAAAACCTTCCGTCAACCATCCGAACTCATCCCGAGGCCCCTGGGACCTCAACCAAAATCACCTAATACCCTATTCAAACCTGTACCAATCCTTAAAATACCTAAAACAATATCGAAAACTCGAATTAATCAAGGATTTAAGCCTAAGAACTCCAATTTTCTTCAAAATACGCTTTCGATCAAAAACCTAACCAAAACACGTTCGAATGACCTAAAATTTTGCACACACATCCCAAATGACATGACAGAGTTCCATTCCGACCCTCGAATTAAAATGTCACTATCGGACCGGAAAATTTAAAATTCGAACTTTCAGCATTTCAAGCCTAAATTAGCTACAGACCTCCAAAATACGTTCCGAACACGCTCCCAACCCTGAAATCACCTAACAAAGCTAAAAAAAATATCAGATTTCCATTCTGAGGCCGTCTTCACACTGTTCTGACTACGAGAAACTTTCCAACACTAAGCTCTCATTTAGGGACTAAGTGTCCCAAAACTTTTTGAAAACCCAACACCGAGCGTCCCGACAAACCAAAATAGCATAAATGAACTTAGGGGAAGCAGTTAATAAGGGATCGGGGTGTAAATTCTAAAAACGACCGGCTAGGTCGTTATAGTTTCTTATCTTTTAATTTAATGTAATTAATAGAATTCAGGTACAATTTTTTAACAAAGAAGCTCATTTATTATTTTTAGAATTGTAACAGTTTTTTCCCCCCCCCCCCCCATTTCTTTGTAAATGATATTTCTTAATTTTGATAGGTTTAATTGTAACTTGTAATGACCCGATCAGTCGTTTTGAGCTCTAGCGTGTCGTTCAGCAATCTGAGGCCATGAGCAGCTTTATTTCAGGTATTATGACTTGTACGCGTGTTTGAAATTGAATTTCGGAAAGTTAAGAGTTGATTTGGAAAGAGAATTCTTATTTCAGAAGCTTAAAGTTGAAAGAATTAATTAAGAGTGGATTTTTGAGTAAACGACCTTAGAATCGAGATCTAAAGGTTCCAACAGGTTCGTATAATGATTTTGGACTTGGGCGTGTGCTCGATTTGGGTTTTGGATAACCCATGAGCGTTTTGGCGCCTATTGTGGAAGTTAGCATTTTAGAAGAAATTTTATAAGTTTGGCTTAAAGTGCATTTCAGTGTTATCGATGTCCATTTGGGATTCTGAGTCTAGGAGAAACTCTGTATGGTGATTCTGGAGTTGGGAGCTCGATCGGAAGTGAATTCGGAGGTCCGTAGGTCATTTTGGAGCCGTTTAGCTAAAGATAGAAATTTTAAGGTTTTTGAGAAGTTTGATCGGAAGTGGACTTTTTGATATTGGGGTCGGAATCAGATTTCAGAAGTTGGAGTAGGTCCGTGATGTCGAATATGACTTGTGTTCAAAATTTGAAGTCAATCGGACGTGATTCGATAGGTTTAAACATTGAAAATAGAAGTTTGAAATTCTAAAGTTCATAAAGCTTGGATCGGAGATTGATTCATGGTTTTAGTGTTGTTTGATATTATTTGAGGCCTTGAGCTAGTCCGTAATATGTTTTGGGACTGGTTGGTATGATTGGTTGGGGTTCCGGAGTCCTCGGGTGGATTACGGGTGATTAACGGATCGAAAATAGAATTTTTGGAAGGCTGAACTTGCTGGTTGCTGTCATAACCGCACCTCCGAGAATTGGGCCACAGGTGCGAAGCCGCAGAAGCGGCCAAAGGAGTGGCAGATGCGGTTTTGGACTGGAAGAGAAGAGACGGCAGATGCGGGACAGCACCTGAGGTGGAGAAGACGCAGAAACGGGGAAAAAAGGGCAGCCTTGGAAGGACCGCAAATGCGGTAGTAGGGCCGCACCTGCGGAACCGTAAAAGCGGTTGAGGGACCGCAGGTGCAGAAAGTGCTGGAGGCCGAGAGGTGTTTTAAAAATCGGGATTGGCCATTTTCTCTCATATTTTCTTGGCTTGGGCGATTTTTGGGAGAGCTTCAAGTGGAATTTTTCATCATCAACGATAAGGTAAGCTAATCCTATCCATCTTGAGTTAAATAAATCGATTATGTATAGATTTTAGTATGTAAATAGGTAGAAATTTGGGGTTTTGGTAGAAAGACCTAGAAATTTATATTCTTGGAATTTGACCACGATTTTGGGTATGGTATTTAGAGAAAATTATATATTTGAGTTCGTGAAGCTATGGGTAAACTTATTCTTCAAAAATTTTGGAAATCCGGGTACGTGAGCCCGAGTGAATTTTCGTCAACTTTTCGGGGTTAGGAATTGTTATAAATTGGAGCCTTGTTCATCGGTTCGAGTCTTCGAAAGAACGTGGAATGCCGGTTATGGATCTTCGGAGCGAGGTGAGTCTCCTTTCTAACCTTGTAAGAGGGAATTGTCCCCATAGCTAGGTGAATTAATTAGATATGTGCTCCTATTTGTGGGGGCTACGTATGCACGAGGTGATGAGAGTCCGTGTGTAGCTACTATTATGCTATTGTCCGGGTAGTCTAGGACCCAAAAGCATGCTATACTTGGATTATTTGTAAACTTACTGACATTTGATTTGCTTAAATCACATCGAATTAGTAAATGAATTTCTAAAAAGATTAAACTTCTTTTTCTTGAATTGTTAAAAGAGAATTGAATTTTCTTTGGATAATTGTTCCCTAATGAATTCTTGATTGACTAATTGTTGTGTTTATTTATATTTGACTGCATCGCATGTATGATTTGCGAGCGACGTAATAGATGCATCTATGGTTCGTGCCGTTCGACCCTCGGCAGTGGATAGTTTATTTTCTGTTGGAACGGGTCGTACGCCTCGGCATGATTTGCGCATGCTTGTATTGCTTGTCTTGAAACTTATTGAAGTTGTTATAGCATCTAGTCGTCTTGAGAATAATTTTATAAATGATGAAAAAGAATTTGAAAATTTCCTATAAAAGGAAGAGTTGTTCATTTGCTTCAACCTATCAAATTATATCATGTTTATAAAAATCCACGATTTAAAATATTATTGATATAACATTATTGGACCCTTAGTAAGTGTCGAAGTTGACCTCTCGTCTCTACTTCTTCGAGATTAGACGGGATACTCATTGGGTACACGTTATTTTCGAACTCATACTACACTTCTGTGCATTTTTGTTGCACATGCATACGTATCTCTAGTGGCCTACTAGGTGTGGCAGCATGGTTGATACAAAGACTTAGGTGAGTTGCATTTCTCGAGGTGGTCCGCAGCCAGCAAAGTCTCTTTCAGTTACCTGTATTTATTTTCTGTCCTATATTGTACTCCGGACAGTTGTTGCATTTTATTTCCTTATTAGTAAATGCTCATGAACTTGTGACATCAGGTTCTGGGATGATTATTAGGTATCTTGTATTTACTTTCAAACTTTCTTTTATTTACATTGTAAAGATTGTGTTCTACTAGTAAAATTGAAAGAAAATCTTAGTTTTCAAAATTTTTAAAAATGAGCATTTAATTAAGTAATTTGGTTGGCTTGCCTGACGGTGGTGTCCGGCGCCAACATGACCCTTAGTGGATTTTGGGTCGTGACAACATGGTATAAGAGCATTAGGTTCCTAGTGTCTCGCGAGTCATGAGCAAGTCTAGTGAAGTCTCACGAATTGGTCCAGAGACGTCTGTACTTATCCTCGGGAGCCTGCAGGACTGTTAGGAGTACTTCCCTTATTGATTCCTTATCGTGCGATTTGATCCTTCGAGGTGTATGCCTTTAATTTCATTCCTATTCCATCTTGTGCGACGCGAATCACTTGTTATAAATCAAGAATTGAAGAACTGTAATGGTACTACTGATGCAATGCGGGGTGTTTCTCCCTATATAGTTGTCTGAGCTATTATCGTCACCTTGTGGAAGGATATTCCGCCATTTCAGCTCTGTAGCGGTACTTCTGAGAGATCTAAGGCTAGGCACAAGTCGCCATGATGCTATAAACTATTATTCCGCAGTATTGATATGATGGTAGGGCATTTACCTACGTGTCGGGGCAGTGAATGACCAGAAGGGAGGTTTACTCAGTGCATAATCTAGAGATTCGGTATTTTATTCCGGCAGGGGAAAGGCAATCGGACTAAGAATGGTCAGATGTGTGCTGGTGGAGTAATAAGACTTGGTGTTTGCAAGCGTGGTGGAGCTTTCTTCTATGATAGGATGTTGTTGTCCTAATTGAACGTACTAAGTTCGCCGATATTACGATCTTCTACAATTCGCCTTTGAGGCAAGCTATTCTGAAATAGTATTGAAAATACGGCTGTCAGATATCCCAGGGTGCGGTAGTTCAGGGTTGAATCAGTGTTTCTAATGTCGACGGTATGAGAAAGATGATCTTCCGAAAGGTGAAAAGTTAGCAGCAATTGTGGGTTCAAGTACCACAAAGATAGATTTTAGTCAAGGCAACAATTGAGCAGCAAAGTATGATGAAGGACATCTGGGGAGTATCAGGCGGTGTTTAAAACTTCTAGAAGGCCAGGTATATGAAGTGTTGGTCAAGTAATTGATTAAAGAACCGAGTTTGCCCTAAGTGGGAGAGTGGCGGAGTTGCATATGGGGTTGGTGGTAGGATGACTACGCACCTTAAGGAGAGTTGGAACGATTTGGGAATTTTAATGATTTGGTGATTGAGGTCTACAGATTTAATTTTGAGCATGGGCTATTATGCGGTAGGAGATTTGATATAACGGGAAGGAGCTGCTTGAACTGAATAAGGATACAACATAACCTTGAATTGGAGGGATGTTGCTGTACATTTAATTGATGTCCACAAAGGGTGAATGAACTTGTGCAGCTAGAAATGACCTCGAACTTGGGATGGGTTATTGTTGTCGTAGTACTTGTACCCTGTGCAGCAGCGTTGGAAGATGTCGGGAAGTGATTTCCACGGGAGGGTTATCCCCCGTGGGCAGGTTAGTGGTTGTGTGGTTACCGAAGCTTCAATGAAGAATTCTATTGGTTGTACAGCAAAGAGATCGGTCGTGCGAATGCGTTTGACGATTCAAAGTGTAAAAAGCGGTTACAGAAGGATTCCAAGAATTTTGGTGGTTGATTGTGCAAGGTTATGTCAATAAGAGATTAAGAATCCTGGTGAATTCCAGACTTGTGTAATAGTGGCTTCGAGCTAAGTGGGAGAGTCCCACCACCTATGATTGGATTGCATGGTTAACTACTTGCGAGGTTTCTGGTTATTAGCATGTTGATGGGTTATTTCAGCCACGAGAAAAGAGCTTAGGTGGTAATTTGAGCAAAGGGAATGTTAAAGGTGTGCTATGGTTGGCCTTGTTGGCTCCTACTCAGATTTGGAAAGGGTTCAGGATTTGTGCTTTGTATAGATGCGGGTTTCAAGGAAGTGATTCTGCCAGGTGCTCCGTCGAGAGGGTATTCGTGTGCTAGAAGATTTATGGGGTCGATTATATTCGAGGCCAAGTCAGAGCGGGTAGCTCTCAATAACAGTCCTAATGGATTCAAAAAGGGTAAAGTGTGGTGCCTAATGATTTTGAGCCTATAGGTACGGTTAAGAACCAAGCTTGGTAGTAGCCTATGAGAGGCACAAAATGTTATATGATGTTTTGACTTGCGATGTAGCAATTGGGAGGTACGAAATGGTTCATGGGATTTGAGACAGCATGGTCTCGTGATTCAAGGTCACTCAGGATGAGTACGGATGGAAGGTGTTATGTGTTGAATAGGGTTATTACTATTTCTAAGGCAATCAAGGATAAATTAGAAGAAGATAGAATGGTTAGCCCTGGTTGAATTGGCATATTGGTGGCAGTAATCGGTTCCTTCAGCGAATTATGCAAGTGATTTGTGGCGGTACGTGTGAGGCTTGTCGACCGCCGTAATTGATGTTATTCAGAGATATTCCACTGTTATGGCATGTTACGTGTAGGCGGATCCAGAAGGGTTATAGCGAGTTAGACCACTACTCAGAGATTTGCATATTCTATGATTATGAGAATTCACCTGCGTGTGGCGATGGTTCTCCTTAAATGAGTTAAGTGAAAGGTTCTATATGATGAAGCGTCAACCTATTAGTGGTTCCGGAGTTATGATGGAAATTGTGTTCTATCTTATATTGGTATGTTGGGTGCAGTAAGTGGTATGGACTTTGAAGTAAGGATCAATGTTGCAGTTCAGTGTTAACAAGGATGTCACGAGCTCGAATGAGCAGGAACGTAGATTCCAGGTTTAAAGTAGGTTGGTATTTCCTTCAGCATCACCTGAGATCAGTGTTTTTACTTTGCATCCTAGCTAAGGATTCTTATTTGCTTTTAGCGTTAGTGCGGCCGGTAGGTTGGATGTGCAGACCTGTTATCTATTACGGATGGTTGTGGGAGCGTGCCCCACAGGAATGTTGTATAAGTATGGCATGTAGTCACTTGATTGGTTGGAGAGTTAAACCAGGTAGGAAGATTGTGGCAATATCATTGATTTGGAAATTGATGTGTGGAGGGCACTTGATTTATTAAGTTGTGGATTGTGGAGGATTTCTCCGATTATGATGGTTGTTCTTATGTGTTATGAAAGAAAAGAGAGTTATTATGGACCTTGGAAAGGTTATTAGCCTAGTCAGTGGGACTAGAATCAGCGTGAGGTTGGTGGATGGATTCAAATGTGAATATGGGCTTTATATTAGGCCAAACGTGTTCATTTCAGTAATGCGCTGCGTATAGAGGAGTAGTCAGGGTGTTATTTCATTGTCAGATATTTCATGTAATGATATATTGCACCGTAAGAGTTGTGAGACGGCTTGAGAAATTGCTTATGTGTTGAGGATCCGCGTAGAAATGATGTTATATGAGTAAAATGGCTCTTGCGATTCAGATTGTATATCGCACCTAGCTTATGGCACTATATGTCTCCCCAGGGATGGTATTATACACCTAGCGTGCTTGTGACTGATATTTGGTATCTTGTTGTAATGAGCAATTTAGCTCGATGTATATCTCCTTATATGAGTTCTACGTGTGGATCGGGTTGCACACCGCAAGAGTGTAATGTTGCGCACAGTTCCCTATATCTATTTTTATTTGTTTCATTTCCTATTTTTCTGATGAAAGCTCGTATTAGCTGTGAGCCGCGTCACATGTATGATTCACGAGCGGGGTAATTGGTTTTCCTTTTCAGAGTTCATTTTCATTGTATCGCGTTCGAATTGGTAGCCTATTGGCACATTGTGGCATCATATGAGACTTTTGATTATGTCTAGGGTGGCTTATTGCCTGAGCAGTTCGTACTGGGTGAGACGAGATCATTGGATTTAGGATCAGTGCAATATGACTATATAAAGTATATTAAGGAGCTAAGACCATTATTTGGTTCAAAATAAGGTGATGATTCTTATCAGGAGTATAGACCCAATGATTTATTGATTCGGCAGTCGGTTATGAATTTCTACACATCTCTTCCGTCATGGCGGTATTGTAAGAATTAGAGCAATACCTATGTAGGTCATGAGGTACAATGAGGGCATCGGATTCGTGGAATTTCGACTAATTTGATCAGAGAATGTTATTGTGGTCCTGTGAGTAAAGTGGTGTAATTTGGGAATTCAGCTAAGGTATGTAGTCGTGTTTTGGGGCTGCGTGTAGTTATTGATATGGTGAGTGTATGTTGGAAACAGGTCTGGCATATAATTCCGGATGTTGGAGTTGCGCTCTAAGGCTTATTTGCTTGAATAAAAGGGAATATCTTCATAATTGATCGACTAATGTGCTCAACAGAATTATGGTAGCACGGGAAGGTGCATGAGGTGTTAAACAATGATTTCAGACAGCTCCAACACCGTTCTTAGCACGTTCGAGGATGAACGTATGTTTAAGCGGGAGAGAATGCAACGACCCGACCGGTCGTTTTGAGCTCTAGCGCGTCGTTCAACAATCTGAGACCATGATAAGTTTCATTTCAGGTATTATGACTTGTATACATGGTCGGAATTGAATTTCGGGAATGTAAGCACGTGATTTTTGCCCTATACGAGAACTACTCCCAAAAAAATTCAAAATAAAATAGTTTTCTTTTGTGTGCAATTTTTTGAATTTCGTGTTATTTTTCTCTTATTGTTGGCGTTTGTGTGTGCGTGATTATTTGTTTAAATTGATGAAAATACAAAAATATATCGCATTTGCATTTAGAATTTAATTTACAATTAAAAATAATTAAGTTTGTTTTACAAAAATAAAAAATTACAAAAAATATGTACTTTGCATTTTTTAGCATTTAAGGTCTAGTTGTGTGATTTTATTTTAAATTGGTGCTTATTTATGTGTGATAATTATTGTTAAGGGTTATTTAATAAGTTTAAGTTAATTTTTGATTTTTACAATTTATTGTAGAATTTTTGTTAATTAGGAATTAAAAGAAGATACACGAAAAATATGAAAGGAAAATCGGATTAACCTAGCCCAAGTGTCTCATAAGTCCAACCCAAANCCCCCCCCCCCCCCCCATTTTCATTTCATTTCCACTACCTAACCAAACCCTAATCTTCTCCCAAACACCCCAAGATGCCATCTTCTCCAAACGACCCCTCCAGTCAGAGCTCCAGCCATCCATGGCTGCCCTCCTTCTTCTTCTTCGACCAACGACCCCGGCTTCAACTTCTGCTTCGTCCCCAAACCCACGACCAATAGCGGTAGCATCTACAGCCCCAACCCGTCAAACCAATCAACCAACCTCACCAACAACAGCCTTCTCCATCAACGCCATACTCCAACGTCGTTCAACCAAACAAACGACCACCTCTTTCTGCGTCGTTCTTCTTCTTCGTCGACGACACAACATCAACTAGCCAGAACCTCGCCAAGAACAAACCACCCATCTCCTCCATCACGCACATCTCCCTCCACCATCCATAACAACCACCAAGCTCCAAACGACCATGAAGACCAACACCAAACGACCAGCATTCACGCCAAGCTCCGCCATGTTCGTCGTCAGTCCGTCGTCAGTTTTTTCGTCGCTCGTCTTCAGTCATCTTCCTTAGAACGTTCGCTGTCCGGACATATTTTTGTTTACATCGAAGTTGAAGTCTTCGTCCGATATTCTGGTTCGATGTTGTTGATTTCGTTTAAAGTCGTATCAATGGGCAGTTGTAATTGCTGCTTCATTTCGGTTTAATCGGAAAGCTCCTTCAGGTCTGTCCTTCATCTTCTTTGTTTTGTTAGGATGGTTCTACTTTAATAGTTGTGTAAATATTTAGAGTTTATAGCTTGTGTTTCATTTTTTGTGTTCATTATTCTACCATGCTTTAGCTTCATTTTGAATTTCTCTTATTAAGTCACTGAATCCTTCATCTTGGTTTGGTTTTAATTTGAAGTTCAACTGATATTGAGTTTAGTAATTTAAATCTACTAGATTGTGCTGTTAATTCTGATATGAATCTGACTTTGTTGAAGTGATTCCTAAATGTTGTTGATTAGGAGTTTGTTTAGTGAGATTAATTGTTGAATTTGATTAGGAATTTGGTTATAGCTGTAGTGATTTGGTGTTTAGTTAGGAATCAATTTTGGTCAGTTGTTAGTCTTGTTACAGATTGAAGGTTTGGGGGCAGAACAGTAATTTCAGTAATTTCAGGGGCAATATGAGAATTGAAAACTTCAAAAATTATTTACTTTGAGTGCTCTGTCCACTAGGCACTAAAGTACCATTAATTTAATATAGTGGGGAACAAGACATAATGGTATTGGAATTGATTAAATATGGGCCCATAACTTTGAATTAAAATAAGAAGGGACATGAGTCAGTGGGGAACCAAATAACTTAAAAAGAGAAAGACAAATAGGAGTGGGGTTCTAAAAGAATATCATGGGCTGATTTTTTGGGTGCTTTTGAGAGTGGGGGGGGGGGTCTATCTTGCAGATAAATGGGGGAAGTTTGGACAGAATAAAGGGGACGCTTCTTGGTCAGTTTTGGGAGATCATTTTAAGAGAGTTCTTGGGGGTTTTTAAAGGCTAAAAAATCAGTTTCTTAGAAGGTCTTCTTTTGGAACATCTTAGAAAGATATAGAACTGATAATAAAGGAGAACGAAAATAGAGAGAGTTTAGACTGGTTTTTGAACTCTGAAAATCATTTTTCTCAGAAAGTTTAAGGAGTCAATTAGTTCAACTAATACTGTTTAATTGAAAATTGAAAGAGAGCTCCAACTTTAACTGTCAAGTTATATTTTCGAGTTCATTTTTTGGTTACGGGTACTGCATTCCGACTGGTATTTGGTTGAAACTAAGCTATTTTGGGGTTAGCTATTGGGTGTTGTTATTCTGTTGCTTGCTGGGTTTTATTTTGGTCAAATTGGTACTGTCTTGGCTGTATTAATTGCTTCATTTGTTGCTGCTGCTGATCTTCCTTTCTCCCATTGTAAATATTTCCAGGTACACTTCCTGTTTCATTGAAATGTAGAATCCCAGTTGAGAAAGTGGAATGAAAAATATGCAGCAATGAGTTGATTCCGGATTTCTGTTTCAGCATTTAAATTCATAGTTTTCAGAATTTTCTTTTATTTTGTTTTGTATCAAATGGACTGTAAACTGCTGTGTCTCGGATTCAATAAAGTCTACTTTACATGTGGAGTACTAGTTGTAGCTGTTGTTAGGTTAGTAGAGTAAATCACGTTAATTGTAGATAATCTCCTGTTACATGTTCTCTTAATATATATGTTTAAAGGCATTCCATAAAATGAGATAGAACATTTAGTCAATTACCGTTAATATTCAGCCTGGGTAATTAAACTGATTTCGCAGCTTGGTTATTAATCCTTTTAGGTGAGTATAATTTTATAAGTGTTAGCTTTAGTTCACGTTGCAATAACCTCACATGGATAGGTATTTTTAAATTTAGTTAATACGTGAAAGTGAAATAGTCCTTTAAAGTTAATGTGGTAATTTTGGCATTTATTCGAGAATAAAGGTTCAAGTTGATAAATTCGTTCATTGTAAATTGTTGAACACACTTGTACAAATGTAGAGTAA
>MU671782.1:6185-17875 GCA_026770625.1 Nicotiana glauca | reverse complement strand
TGAGTTCTTCCTTAATCAGTCTAAGAGAGAACTTCTTTTGAAAGCTTAAGAATCAGTCTGTTTGAGTATATAACTGTGTCATTGGAATTTTGGGTCCAAATTTGGTTCAATTCAAGTTCTGCCTAGGGCGTTTGTGTTGTTGTTGGGTTTTACTGGTTTCATATTGTTCCTGGTGCCTGTTTCTGTTGTTGGTTTTGATGTTGTATTGCTGTGTTGGAATTGGTACCAGTCTTGTTTGGTTTGAAAAATTTCTGGAATTACTGGGTTGTATCTTGCTGCTGTTGGTATCTGGTGTTGCACTACTACTGTTATTGTTGCTGTGTTACTACTGTTGACTACTCCTCCTCCTTCTATTTTTCATTATCCAGGTACACATTCTGAAATCATGTACTGATGTAAACATGAAGTTGGAGATGAAATGAAATGCTGTCAAGTTTCCTTTTGAATTCTCTCGCATCTTTAACTGGATATTGAGTAGAATTTTTACTTGCAACTGACTGATAAGTGTATAAATTGGACTGTTGAATCTATCTCTACAAACATGTGAATATCCATTGTAATTAATCTTAGTTGGTGATTACTAGTTATCAAATATAGTGTAGTTAATGCGTTTCCAGCTAGTCGTAAAATAGTTTCAAATAGTTTATAGGTAAAATTCATCTAATAATGTTAGTTTAAATTAATTAGAGAATGGTTAGTTTGTTTTAATATTTTTGTCAATCTCGTATGCATATTATAATTTCAGCTTTAGTAGTTCGCTTATAGGATAAGGCACGAAACAATTTTCCATTTTTACGAGTTCGAGTGCAATTTTCCGTTAGCATCTATTGTAATATGATAACTAATAAGAGGACCGAACTTGTCAAGCATGTAAATCAATTAGGACTTTTCCTTCTTCATTTTTAGAGACAAACAAAAATAGAAAAATGTAGTCACTTTAGGATTATCCTTTTAAAATAAACGAGATGAGCCTTGCCAAATAGAACGCACAAGCTGTGGGGCCCTCATGAATGTATATATTAAAATACTTAGATTTCGGGGCGGGCTGTTTAACAAATTTCACGGCCTTCCCCAAAATAATAAGGCGTTAGTCTCTTTAGGCGCGTCTTTAATAATTTTACCTTCCTAAATTCGGGTGTGCAGTTTATGCGACCCAAATCCAAATCCCAAAACGTTAAATAAAATGTGTTGAGGATCCGGGTGCATTTCATGTGACGTGATCCAAAAATATATTTTAAACGACGTTCAATTCCTTAAAAATAATTAAAAGCGGTTAAAGGTTAAAATTTGCACATGAGTTAAAGCATGTTATAAATCAGATAAATAAGCCAAATATGACAGTTGAGCGACCGTGCTAGAACCACGAAACTCAGGAATGCCCAACACCTTCTCCCAGGTTAACAGAGTTCCTTATCCGGATTTCTGGTTCGCGGACTGTTAAATAGAGTCAAACCTTTCCTCGATTCGGAATTCAACCGATGACTTGGGAAACCGTAAATCTCCCAAGTGGCGACTCTGAATCTCTTAATAAACGAATCCCATTTTGATTGTCCTTTAATTGGAAAAACTCCCTTTACTACACCCTTCGCGGGGTGCGGTAGCATAAAAAGGAGGTGTGACAGGGAAGCTAAGAGTTGATTTGGAAAGAGAAATCTCATTTCGGAAGCTTAAAGTTAAAAGAATTAACTAATATTGGATTTTTGAGTAAATGACCTCGGAATTGGGATTTGAAGGTTCCTGTAGGTTCGTATGATGATTTCGGACTTGGGCGTATGCCTGGTTCGGGTTTTGGATAATCCGGGAGCATTTTGGCGCCTATTGTGGAAGTTAGCATTTTAGACAAAATTTCATAAGTTTGACTTGAAGTGCATTTCAGTGTTATCGATGTCCCTTTGGGATTCCGAGTCTGGGAGAAACCCCGTGTGGTGATTCTGGAGTTGGGAGCGCAATCGGAAGTGAATTCGGAGGTCCGTAGGTCATTTTGGAGCCATTTAGATAAACATAAAAATTTGAAGGTTTTTGAGAAGTTTGACCAGAAGTGGACTTTTTGATATCGGGGTCGGAATCCGACTCCGAAAGTTGGAGTAGGTCTGTGAAGTCGAATATGACTTGTGTGCAAATTTGAAGTCAATCAGACGTGATTTGATAGGTTTAAACATCGAAAATTGAAGTTTGAAATTCTAAAGTTTATAAAGCTTGGATTGGAGGTCGATTCGTGATTTTAGCGTTGTTTGATATGATTTGAGGCCTCGAGCAAGTCCTTAATGTATTTTGGGACTGGTTGGTATGATTAGTTGGGGTCCCGGGGGCCTCGGCTGGATTCCGGGTGGTTAACGGATCAAAAATAAAATTTTTGAAAGGCTGAACTTGCTAGTTGTTGTCATAACCGCACCTGCGAGAATTGGGCTGCAGGTGTGGAGCCGCAGAAGCGGCCAAAGGAGCCGCAGATGGGGTTTTGGACTGGAAGAGAAGGGACCGCAAATGCATTCATTTTTTGCAGATATGGGACCGCACCTGTAGTGGAGAAGATGCAAAAGCAGAAAAAAAGGGCAGCCTGGGAAGGACCGCAGATGCGGTAGTGGGGCCGCACCTGCGGAACTGCAGAAGAGGTCGAGGAAGCGCAGGTGCGGAAAGTGCTGGAGGCCGAGAGGTGTTTTAAAAATCGGGATTGGCTATTTTCTCTCATATTTTCATGGCTTGGGCGATTTTTGGGAGAGCTTCAAGTGGAATGTTTCATCATCAACGATAAGGTAAGCGAATCCCATCCATCTTGAGTTAAATACATCGATTATGTTTAGATTTTGGTATGTAAATGTGTAGAAATATGGGGTTTTGGTAGAAAGACCTAGAAATTTATATTCTTGGAATTTGACCACGATTTTGGGTATGAAATTTAGAGAAAATTATATATTTGAGTTCGTGAAGCTATGGGTAAACTTTTTCTTCGAAAATTTTGAAAATCCGGGCACGTGGGCCCGAGGACTTTTTCGTCAACTTTTTGATCGGGGTTAGGAATTGCTATAAATTGGGTTGTAATGAATAATTTAGTATATTTTAATGGATTGGTATCATTATTGGCTAGCTTTGGAGCTTTGCTCATCGGTTCGAGTCTTCGTAAGAACGTAGAATGCCGTTTATGGATCTTCGGAGCAAGGTGAGTCTCCTTTCTAACCTTGTAAGAGGGAATTGTCCCCATGGGTGAATTAATTGGATATGTTCTCCTATTTGTGGGGTCTACGTACGCACGAGGTGACGAGAGTCCGTGCATAGCTACTATTATGCTATTGTCCGGGTAGTCTAGGACCCAAAAGTATGCTATACTTGGATTATTTGTAAACTTACTGACATTTGATTTGCTTAAATCACATTGAATTAGTAAATAAATTTCTAAAAAGATTAAACTTCATTTTCTTGAATTGTTAAAAGAGAATCGGATTTTCTTTGGATAATTGTTCCCTAATGAATTCTTGATTGACTGATTGTTGTGTTTATTTATATTTGACCGCGTCGCATGTATGATTCGCAAACGGGGTAATAAATGCATCTATGGTTCGCGCCGTTCGACCTTCGGCAATGCACAGTTTATTTTCTATTGGAACGGGCCGTACGCCTCAGCATGATTTGCGCATGCTTGTATTGCTTGCCTTGAAACTTATTTAAGTTGTTATAGCCTCTTCTCGGCTTGAGAATAATTATATAAATGGTGAAAAGGAATTTGAAAATTTCCTATAAAAGGAAGAGTTGTTCATTTGCTTCAACCTATCAAATTATATCATGTTTATAAAAATTCACAATTTAACATATTATTGATATAACATTATTGGACCCTTAGTAAGTGTCGAAGTCGACCTCTCGTCTCTACTTCTTCGAGATTAGACGGGATACTCATTGGGTACACGTTATTTTCGTACTCATACTATACTTCTGTGCATTTTTCTTGCACACGCATACGTATCTCTAGTGGCCTACTGGGCGTGGCAGCATGGTTCATACGGAGACTTAGGTGAGCTGCATTTCTCGAGGCGGCCCGCAGCCAGCAGAATCTCTTTCAGTTACCTGTATTTATTTTCTGTCCTATCTTGTACTCCGGACAATTGTTGCATTTTATTTCTTTATTAGTAAATACTCATGCACTTGTGATACCAGGTTCCGGGATGATTATTGGGTATCTTGTATTTACTTTCAAACTTTCTTTTATTTACATTGTAAAGATTTTCTTCTACTAGTAAAATTGAAGAAAAATCTTAGTTTTCAAAATTTTTAAAAATGAGAATTTAATTAAGTAATTTGGTTGGCTTGCCTAACGGTGGTGTCCGGCGCCAACATGACCCTTAGTGGATTTTGGATCGTGACATAACTGTTATGCAACAGTTTTTGTCTGTGTTCATTTGTTATCTTTTTGTGATTTTACAATTACGTGGGATCATGGGAGGTTTTCTCATCTTTAATTTATTTATTTAAATAATATTGAATTCAACTACAAGTTTTTAACAAAGAAGTGGGTGTGGGGGGAGGGGGGGGAGAGGGGGCACTCGTTTATTCCTTTTGAATTGTATCAGATATTTTTTTCTTTCCCCATTTCTTTGTAAATATTTCTTTATTTAAAATTATTTTTTTAACCTCAAGTTAGTTGGAGATTTGTCCTAAAAGTGGACACATGTTCAATTATTGTTTTGACACTTGGCATAATAATATGAATTTGCTTCTCTATTCTAGATAGATAGATTTTTAATGCCGAGCAGAAATAACTATTACTTTATTAAAATTAATACGAAAAGATATTTTCACCCTTCATGAGTGATGTGCGAATATTAACATTTACACTGCACACATGAAGTTAAGGATGCCATGCCTTTAATATTTACACTGCACAAATGAAGTTAAGGGCATGATGTCCTAAAGTTTAACAATAAAAGGTGCAAAATATGTCACTTTGTCCTTAATATTTACACAGTATTCATGAAGTTAAGAACACCATGTCCTTAATATTTACACAACACTCATGTCTAACACAAGGGTATTTTCATTCGGGTGGGTAAGAATTTATTAAGCACTGGCTAAAGAGTAAATAAATTTTAAAGCTTGAAATTCTTATTTGGAGGTGAAAAATAAAAGTTGATAACTGTTAATTGCTAAAATCGTTTGAATGTTGATAATTTGTGCTTAAATATTTAGTTCAAACATATATTTTAGTGATTTACTGTAAAAGTCACAAAACTACATTGTTGAACCTTAGAAAGTATTAAAGACGACAAAATGGGTCATTTTGATTTAGTGTTATTTCATTCAATTGGTGATTGGGGATTGTTAGCGTTGGTATTTGAAAGCTTTCTTTCAAATTTGAGATTATTTGAAAAGATTTAGGTGGTTTGATCAAAATTGAAATTGTAAATTCGAAAAATACTTTGTTAAAATTACCCAAAAAATGTACGCCAATCGGAAGACTTCGATGAACGACTTAAGAGATATGTAGAGTGAATATAACATTAACTCTACCAGCCTAGTATAAAAATCTTTGAAGAGCAAAAATATAACAATCGGATAAATTTTGATGAACAACTTAACAGATAGGTAAAGTAATAATAAAATAAACTCTACCAATTCAGTAGAAAAATTTTGAAGAGCAAAAATATAACAATCCGATAAACTTCGATGAACAATTTAATCAGTAGAGAAATTCCTGAAGAGCTATGTGAGGATTCGGAGGCTATTTTTTAAATATCATCATTTTTGGGGATATTCGGTTAAGACCAGCCCCTTGCAGAGGCATGCCTGTCAATCTCCCATTTTTATGTGAAGAATTTTCGATGGGCAACATATTTGCACAACACCGTTTAAGACACAACCATTTTCTTAAATTTTTGGAATTTGATGCTGGTTAACGATTATAAGTAGCAAAGTCATTATTGTTGCAAACTTGAAGAAGTAAATCTTGATTTTCAAATATAAAAGACAAGAATAAATTAAGTGAATTATCAAAACTTTTTAAGCAGCGGCAACAATGTGTTGTAGCTCACGATATGAAGGAACTAGACATTGAGTGACAATTAAAAAAAATCACCATGGAAGATTTTTTTAGAAAAGCTTGAAAATGATAAAATACATTTATTATATTTGTTGTTGATGTGAGAAATTGATGATTGAAGTTTGTTCTTTGTGAGTTTGGAATTTACGATTTGCCTTTGAGCTCATCTAGAGTAAACTTATGTGTTGAATCGTGCGTTAGATTGTGAAAATTCGAAAAATAAGTTATCGTTTCTGGGCAAAAAAAGTTTCACCTAAACTTAGAGGGTGTTTGGCTAAGCTTATAAGCTGGTCAAACTGGCTTATAAGCACTTTTTAGCTTATCTACGCGTTTGGTAAAATTAAAGTGCTTATAAGTTAGTGCTTATAAGCCAGAAATAAGCCAAAAGTCGTAAGTTGGTCTCCCCCAACTTATCAAATTTCAGCTTATAAGCACTTTAGGTTTGATCAAAATATGTACTATTCTATCCCTAAAATACTTCTTTTTAAACAAAACTCTTTGTATACCCAATTTTTTAGCTGCTTATTATTAATTTCAACACTTTTATCCAAACACGTAACTGCTTATTTTTTAAATCAGCTTCAGCAATTAAAAGTGTTTTTCAGCACATATGCTTATCAGCTACTCTAAATTAGCTAAGCCAAACGGGCTCTTAATGCTTATATGCTTGAACTTCATGCATAAATTCCTAAAGGTCAGCCAAAAATGTCGCTAATTTGACTTTGGAAAGCCAAATTTCAGGCGAAAATATCGAAAGTTTACTGCAAAGTTCATACATGTTTTTTTACAACTTCCGTCGTATATGCCTGAAGTTGGTTCCGAAGTAAACGAAAATTGTAATTCCTATAAATTTATGGTTATGATTTAACTGATAGTCCAAAAATCGGCTATCTATACACTTATCGCCTTATATGTTCATACAATCAGCAACCCAAGTTGATGATCGTCATGAAAAATTATATGGTGAATTGAAGTTTGTTTAGCCTAGCTGAATGAAAAGGGAGATTTGCACGCACAAATAGAATCTTTTAATGTTTGTATTGATCAGAATCTGACCACACGACCACGACGATGATGACCCCTTCCCAACTATCCTGCGGTGGTAGCTAACGAACTCGACCCCATCCGATCACTGTTGATTATAAGACAAGCGTCAAGGTTGGGATCCCCCTCCCCCCCCCCTCCCCCCCTATGAGGAGAAATCACCTCTTCCCGATCCGGCAAAAGTAAGGTGCGATGAGCACGAGAGACCTTCAACTATAAATAGAGGGCAGGAGAGCTAAAGCAAGGGGTGCTTCTCCATCTTTTTTTCATGATCCATCCTTTTTCATCCATCGGCACAAAAAAATCCAAGGAGAAGAAAACTCCATGAAAAGATCACGGAACCCAGAGATAGAGGGGGGAAGAGATCTTTCATATTCAACAATTTGGAAACAACTGGATTGTAATTTCCCGAACCTCCTCGAGGGGAAGCGGGACAAATTTCGATGATAAATAAAGGCTCCCCAATATTATTTCTGCTTAATCTTCTACTTTATAGTTCTGTCTTTTGATCCGATATTAATTATGATTGACTATGATTTACCCCTTCATCTATATCGATTGATTTGCTTAAAAAGTATTTTATAACTTTTGAGTCAAACAATTTGTCGCCGTCTATGGGGATTTCCTAGTGAAAACAGTTAGTTCTTCCCGGATCAAAGCAAGAGAGACACCAAGAAGGTAACTCGACTCAAACCAGAATCAATGGAGAAGTTCCCCCTGTTTTGGCTCCCCCTCATGCCCCATGCCGTGTCAGGCCGGAGACCTCACTCGAACTATGACTCAGGTTAAGTGTCTTCGCCATCAAAAATAGTACAGTTCGATCTCGCTCGAACTGGGACTCAGACTAAGTGCCTTCGCCATCAAAAATAGTACAGTTCGACCTGGCTCGAACTAGGACTCAGGCTAAGTGCCTTCGCCATCAAAATAGTACAGTTCGACTGGGACTCAGGCTAAGTGACTTTGCCATCAAAGCATTATAGTTCGACCTCATTCAAACTAGGACTCAGGCTAAGTGTCTTCGTCGTCAAAGCATTATAGTTCGACCTCGCTCGAACTAAGAAGAGTTTTGCCCCCCGCAACCAAATCACAAACCAATAAAGAACTGAGATGAAAAACAAATAGCAATAAAAAAACTTTACTAATGCAATCATAAATGTGGACTACCGCCGCTTACATCCGGTCCGAACTAGTCGAAAAAGAAAATCTACGAAGAAGAAAACAAGGGAAAAACAAATGCCCATCGGCGTAACCAAAGAAAATAGACCAACACAGACAACAAAGTAGAAGTCTGTCTTACTCGGCGCCAATGCCGCCGTCGCCATCATCACCTCCATAAGGACCATCGTCATCGCCACTTGCACCGCCATTGGCTTTGGGTGTCGCCACATCATATCCACAGTTGGCTCGAGCCTCACGAGCTTCCTGGCATGCATCCTTGAAAGCCGCCTTAGACACGGTGCCCGCCTCCAACAAATTCTTTAAAATATCTCGCTGAGCCTCAGCGTAAACCCAGAGTTCATGAGCCTGGTGGGGAACAGCAGCGCGGGATGGTCTGACCCGGGCCCTCAGCTGCCGATTCTCCTCCTCCAAGGTCGCAAGCCGATCCGACAAGTCCTGGGCCTCCTGATAAATCTCGCTGATTCGCTCCTCAAGCCTCGCCTCTCTAAGGGTCGCAGTAGCCTTCTCCGACTCTCGCTCGGATTCATGAACATGAACCGCCGCCTCGAAGGCCGCCGCCCTCTTCGAAGCATCCCTCTGCGCGCACGCAAAATCGGCGACCTTACATTCCAGTACGGCCAGCTTCGCTCTCCACTCAGAGTCTACCTCCGCAGCTCTGACCCGGCTCTGCTCCATTTCCAACTATAGTGCTCGCAACTTGGCCTGCAGATGTTCAAACTCCGCAGCGACCCCTCTTCCCACCTCGAGCTCCTCGTCCTTGAGGCGGATTTGCTCTTCGAGCTCATTCTGCTGCAGAGCACCTGCACTAGCTCACAGTCCTTCCTCTCCAACTCTTCGCCCAATGCCCGGTTGTGGGGATCGTTTCTTAACCGTTCATGCAACTCATGGCACCTATCGCTATAGCGACAGTATTTTTCCAGCATCTGCAAAAAGATCCTCAACCGAACATTGGCCCTTCGAATATTCTCTACCTCCAACATGTACGTCTGTGAAACAAGAAGAGTGGTCAAACTTGTGCCCACTCAGCAATAAAGGAAAAATAAACTAAATTCTAGTATGACATACCCGTAAGCCTATCACAGCCACCTCGTCCATCACTTCGACATCTGATACATTCCTCAGGGACTCGTTCTCGGCCTCGGAACACATTAGGCTAAATTGTGGTACCAAGCTGCCCCCTTGAGTCAACAGGTTCACGTCGGCAAGAATCTCAACGACGCGGACCGACCCCTTTGCGGTGACCACCGAGTGAGTAATACCCTCCTCGAACATCCGAATGTCATCGGGGTCCAAGTCAGACTCAGACTCGTATTCATCGACCATTGCGCTCTTCCAACTCTCTGTTGCCGAGGGTACGGCGCAACCTGCCGAGGATGATGACGGCGCACTCAAGGCCGCAATGGCAGCGTTAGGAGACCGATCCCCTGCTACAACATGTCCCGCGTCATCCACGTCCGAAACTCTCGATCGGGCTGCAGTGGCAGTGGAGTCCTCCTGGCCCTGGCTAATGGGAGCAACTCCGACCATACGCTCCCCTTCGGCGGTAGACGCTGCAGCAACACCTTCCTCTGGGTTCGCCAGGGGAGAATCCAAGTTGATTACTGTCGGGGTAGCCATCTCGAAACCTACTCTCCGCCTCTTCAACGACACTTCTTCCTCCCCGGTTGATGGCGAGTCAGCTTGAGGATGAACGGTACCAGATAGGCCCTAATCCCGAGACATAGTCTCAGTGGGAATGGTAAAGACCACTGATTCCACCGATGCCTCCCTCGACGAAGGACGAGCCGTAGGTACCACACTAATACGAGCGGATGTGGCCGGTCGATGGAATGCCAACTGAGGGGCCCTGACTCTGCGAACCCTCCCTAATCACAGCAAACAAGGATCAAAAAGTGAGATCGATACAAAAGAAAGGTTAGAAAATAAGGACGTTATCTCACCTGTAAGGGGCCGGTGTCCGAATCTCAGATGAAACGTTGCCCACGTGCGAACTCCTGCTGTATGGGGGAGGATGGCCTCGATCCATTCCCGAATCCCCTCCAAAAGAGGCGGTGGTACCTTCTCGGTTGCGAAGCATCGAGATAAATCAATATATGCAACACAAGATATAGGGAAGAAGAGACCGAAACAGACTCTGTTAGCCAAGGGCGAAGACTTATGGGAAAAATTCCACACTATCGAAAATCCAGACGGGTCCGCCACGAGGTGCTCGGTCCGCACATAGAAAAAATTGTCAAAGAAACGGCGGTTGGTCCTGTCATCCATCTTGACCACCAAACCTTTCGACCCACGAGGACGCGCGTGGATCATAGTGCTGCGAATCCTTTAAGGGGCGAATAGTGTGAGCACGTGCCTCAGAGTAACCTCACGACCGGCCAGCTCCTCATACTTGATGAACATAAGGAAAAGCTTGTATAGGTAAGGAGAAATTTGAGTAGGGCACACCTCATAATATCGATAGAAGTCGACCACCAACATCGAAAGCGGAAGTGTGTACCCCACAAATAAGGGGTAAGCGTAGAACGAGCAGAACCCAGGACGGTCTATCTGGACCCTTTCGTCCTTTGTGGCCGGTATCATCTCGATGTAATTGGTAATGCCCCATTTCTCCTTCAATTCCCTTATTCCGATCACCCCCATAAGGGTTTGATATCTACATGCTTCTTTCCCCCATCGGCGCTGAAGTCTTCCACTACCTTCCCCGGACGGAATAAAATCTCCTCTACTGAATGGACATCCTCGCTTTCCTTCGGGTCTGAGTCTCCATCTGCCGGAGGTGATCCTCATCCGCCGGCGGAATAGCCGGAAGATTATCGTGAGAGCAAGCTCTTGCCATCTTTTAACCCAACGAAAGAGGAGGAAATTTTTCCGGAGAGGTAGAAAAATTGAAGACTACTATAAACGAAGAGGTAGAGAAAGAGCTCAAATCAACCAAGAGGGAGATATCCTGGAAATTCTCTCGAAGACAAGCGAAGAAATGTGAAAGACAACTGACAAACCTCTTCAATTTATAAGACAGATTCTCCAGGGCACGAATGTCGATTCAGCTCCTCGGGAACATGCGCCATTATGACTGTTTGTGCAAAGTGAAGTTATATCTCAGTCGACGCTTCACACTCGGAACCATCGTAACGGTACAAAAATATTGGGAAAATGCCTCCGGGCAGTTCCGAAGTTCGTAACACGACCGAAGAATAATATGTTCACTCGGCTCCCTCCGCGATTACGACACTAGCATGATTCGTCCGCCGAGGTCTCTAAGATACGACCCCAACGAATGGAGGGACTAACTGTATTTGTCAGAATCTGACCACACGACCACGACGATGATGACCTCGTCCCAACTATCTTGCGGTGGTAGCTAACGAACTCGACCCCATCCGATCACTATTAATTATAAGACAAGCGTCGAGGTTGGGGTCCTCCCTCCCCCCCCCCCCCC
>MU671781.1:3012-18991 GCA_026770625.1 Nicotiana glauca | reverse complement strand
CGTGTCATGCTATTCTAGACTGTCATGCTAAGACAGTTACTTTGGCTATTTCGGGTGTTCCGAGGATCGAGTGGCGTGGTATGGCTGACTATGTACCTAGCAGAGTAATTTCTTTCTTGAAAGCCCAGCGTATGGTTGGGAAGAGTTGTCTATCATATCTAGATTTCGTGCGAGATATTGGAGCTGAGACTCCTAATTGATTCTGTCCCAGTTGTGAGGGACTTTCCTGATGTATTTCCTGCAACCTATCGGGCATGCCGCCGGACAAGGATATTGATTTTGGCATTGACTTGGTGCCGGGAACCCAACCTATTTCTATTCCTCCATATCGTATGGCACTAGCAGAGTTGAAAGAATTGAAGGGGCAGCTTCAAGAACTCTTAGATAAGGGGTTCATTCGGCCTAATGTGTCACCTTGGGGTGCACCTGTTCTATTTGTAAAGAAGAAAGATGGCACAATGAGAATGTGTATTCATTACAGGTAGTTAAATAAAGTAACAGTGAAGAACAAGTATCCTTTGCCTCGCATTGATGACTTATTTGATCAGCTTCAGGGAGCGAGGTTGTTTTCTAAGATCGATCGTCGTTCGGGCTATCACCAGTTGAAGATTAGGGAGCCGGATATTCTTAAGACTGCTTTCAGGACTAGATATGGCCACTATGAATTTCTTGTTATGTCTTTCGGGCTGAAATAGCCAAAGTAACTGTCTTAGCATGACAGTCTAGAATAGCATGACACGGAGATAGCCAATCCATGCCCAGAATAACATCAAAATCTACCATGCTCAACAGCAATAAATCAACTCGGTTCTCCAGACCCCAATAATCACAATACAAAATCGATACACATGGTCCACAATAATAGTATCGCCCACCGGGATAGATACGTACACAGGTAAAGCAAGACACCCTCGGGTCGTACCCAAATGATGAGAAAAATATGAAGACCAATGCCCCAGCAGCGTTCATGCATCTGATGAACAGTGTATTTCGGCCTTATCTGGATTCTTTTGTTATTGTATTTATTGATGATATTCTGGTGTCCTCGCGTAGCCAGAAGGAGCACGCCAAGCATTTGTGTGTAGTGTTGCAGAGATTGAGGGAGGAGAAGTTTTATGCAAAATTCTCCAACTGTGAATTTTGGCTAAGTTCGGTGGCATTGTTGGGACACATAGTGTCCAGCGAGGGTATTCAGGTTGATCCAAAGAATATAGAAGCAGTGCAGAGTTGGTCTAGACCGTCCTCAGTCACAGAGATCTGGAGTTTTCTTAGGTTAGCGGGCTATTATCGCCGGTTTGTTCAGGGATTTTCATCCATTGCATCACCCTTGACCAAGTTGACTCAGAAGGGTGCTCCATTTGTATGGTCAGACAAGTGTGAGGAGAGCTTTCAGAAGCTCAAGACAGTTTTAACCACAGCTCCAGTGTTGGTTTTTCCATCAGCTACAGGTTCTTATACTGTATATTGTGATGCTTCGAGAGTTGGGATTGGATGTGTGTTGATGCAGGAGGGTAGAGTTATTGTTTATGCTTCTCGTCAGTTAAAGCCCCATGAGAAGAACTACCATGTTCATGACTTAGAGTTGACCGCTATAGTTCATGCTTTGAAGATTTGGAGGCACTATTTATATGGCGTATCTTGTGAGGTATTCACTGATCATCGCAGTCTTTAGCATTTGTTTAAATAGAAAGACCTTAATTTGAGGCAGCGGAGGTGGCTTGAGTTGCTAAAAGACTATGATATTACTCTTCTGTATCATCCGGGAAAGGCCAATGTAGTGGCCGATGCTTTGAGCCGAAAGGCAGTTAGTATGGGCAGCTTGGCGTACATTCCAGTTGGGGAGAGGCCCTTTGCAGTTGATGTTCAGGCTTTGGCCAATCGGTTTGTGAGATTAGACGTTTCAGAGCCCAGTCGGGTATTGGCTTGTGTGGTTTCTCGGTCTTCCTTATATGATCGCATCAGAGAACACTAGTATGATGATCCGCACTTGCTTGTCCTTAAGGACAAAGTTCTGCATGATGATGCCAGCAATGTGGCTATAGATGATGATGGCGTATTGAGGATGCAGGGCCGTATTTGTATGCCCAATGTAGATGGGCTTAGAGAATTGATTCTGGAGTAGGTCCACATCTAGCGGTATTCTATTCATCTGGGTGCCGCGAAGATTTATCAGGATTTGAGGCAGCACTATTGGTGGAGGAGAATGAAGAAATACATTGTGAGTTATGTAGCTCGGTGTCTCAATTGTCAGCAGGTGAAACATGAGCATCAGAGGCCGGGTGGTTTGCTTCAGTGGATAATTATTCCAGAATGGAAGTGGGAGAGAGTACTATGGATTTTGTGAGTGGTCTTCCTCAGACTATGAGGAAATTTGATTCTATTTGGGTGATTGTGGATCGACTGACCAAGTCCGCGCACTTCATTCCGGTGTGCACTACTTATTCTTCAGAGCGGCTGGCAGGGATCTTTATCCGGGATATTGTTCGGTTGCATGGTGTTCCGGTGTCTATTATATCAGATAGAGGTACTCAATTCACTTCCTAGTTTTGGAGGACTTTTCAGCGAGAGTTGGGTACGTAGGTGGAGTTGTGTATGACATTTCATCCTCAGACGGACGGACAGTCCGAGCATACTATTCAGATATTGGAGGACATGTTACGTGCCTGTATTATTGATTTCAGAGGTTCTTGGGTTGAATTCTTGCCACTTGCAGAGTTTGCTTACAACAATAGCTATCAATCCAGTATTCAGATGGCACCATATGAGGCCTTGTATGGGAGATGGTGTAGATCTCCAGTTGGTTGGTTCGAGCCCGGCGAGGCTAGATTATTGGAGACAGAGTTGGTTCAGGATGCCTTAGAGAAAGTGAAAGTGATTCAGGAGAGACTTCATACAGCCCAATCGCATCAGAAGAGTTATGCGGACCGGAAGGTTCGAGATGTATCTTACATGGTGGGTGAGAAGGTTTTGCTAAAGGTTTCGCCCATGAATGGTGTTGTGAGGTTTAGGAAGAAAGGAAAGTTGAGTCTGCGGTTCATTGGACCTTTTGAAATACTTAGGCGGATTGGAGAGGTGGCCTATATGCTTGCTTTGCCACCCAGTTTGTCGGGTGTTCATCCGGTATTCCATGTTTCTATGCTCCGGAAGTATGTTGGGGACCCGTCTCATGTTTTAGATTTCAGCACAGTGCAGTTAGATGAAGACCTGACTTATAATGTGGAGCCAGTGGCTATTTTGGGCCGATAGGTTCGAAAATTGAGATCAAAAGATATAGCGTCAGTGAAAGTACAACGGAAAGGTCGTCCCGTGGAGGAGGCTACCTGGGAGACTGAGCATGAGATGCGGAGCAGATATCCTCACCTATTTGAGACTTCAGGTATGTTTCTTAACTCGCTCGAGGACGAGCGATTGTTTAATTTGGGGAGGATGTGACGACCCGACCCGTTGTCTCGTGAGTTACTGCCCCGTTCTTCCAATTTTCTGATTCCTTGTGTTTTATTATCGGTATTGGGTGTGTTAGAATTGATTTGGAGTTATTTTTATAAGAAATGGGACATTTAGTCTCTTTTAAGAATGCTTAAGTTGGAAAAGTCAACCGGACGTTGACTTATGAGTTAGAGGGATCGGATATGAATTCTAATGGTTCGGTTAGCTCCGGGAGGTGATTTGAGACTTAGGAGCATGATCGGAATTTATTTTGGAGGCCCGGTGTAGAATTAGGCTTGAATTGGCGAAGTTAGTATTTTGGTGAATTTTGGATAATATGTGAGATTTTGATCCGAGAGTCAGAATGGAATTTTGAGAGTTGTTGTAGCTTCGATAGGTGATTTGGGATATGTGTGTAAAATTTCAGGTGATTCGGAGGTGTTTTGGTTGAGTTTTTGATTGAATGTATGTTTTGGAAGTTTTAAAAGAACTTATGCTTGAATTCGTTGTAATTCGATGATTTTAGTGTTAGTTGAAGTGTTTTGATGAGTGGAGCAAGTTTGTATGATGTTTTAGGATATGTTGGCACTTTTAGTTGAGGTCCCGGGGGCCTCGGGGTGATTTCGGATGGTTAACGGGAATTTTGAAGTTGGAAAATGCTGCAGAAATGCAGCAATCAGTGCAGAGAAAATTTGTTCATCGCGATGGCAAGCCTGGGGCTGCGATCGCATAGAAGGAAAATGGAAGGTCAGATTTTTGTTCATCGCAATTGCGGTTAGAGGTTCGCGATCGCATAGAGTTGTATGGTGAAGCATCGCGTTCGCGTCTGGAAGTCCGCGATCGCGGATCAGTGGAGCTTAAGGCATCACGATCGCGTGTCTTGCACCGCGATCGCGTAGAGTGAATTGCGGAACCGAGAATGTTGTTCTCCGTGATTGCGTGGCTTGGACCGCGATCGCATAGGGTTATTTGAAGTCCTTGGAAAATTTTTCTCCGCAATCGCGTGTCTTGGGTCGCGATCGCATATAGTTAGCTACAGTGATCTGGGCAGAATGTTAAAAAAACATTTCATCCGCGAACCCAACCCATTTTTCCACCATTTTTGGATATTTTTGAGAGCTTTTGGACGGGNAAGAATCATCCTTGAAATTCATGAAAATATAGCCAAATTATAAGAAATTAGGACTTGAGATTGAAATTCTAAATTTGGGATTTGAGGGGCCATTTGTGGTCCGATTTGAAAGATTTTTGTATGTACAGACTCGTGGCGAGATAAGGAACCCGATGACGTAAATATTTTTGAGTTTCAAGATGTGGTCCTAGGGTTCGGGTTTTGTCAAATTCGGTAATTTTGATAATTTTCGATTGTATTCGATTGGGTATTGTCTCTTTAGTATAATGCAACATATTCGTTGTGATTTTTCGCAGATTCGTCGCGCGAGGAGTCCAATTCGAGAGGCAAGGGCATATCGAGTTAGGATTTTGGCCGGCTCGAGATGAATAATGATTTTAAATGATGTCCTGAGGGTTTGAAACCCCGAATTTGCACAACGTAGTGCTATGTTGAGATGAAACACATGCTGTATGACGAGCGCGGAGTCATTTACTATTGGGGATTGTGACTTGGTCCATCCCGATTGATATTTTACCGCGTATTTAATAAAGACTTGTTGTTTTTCACCATGACTTGGTCTTATTGCCATACTTGGGCTTCGTGCTGACTATTTGAAACCTTTTGTGAATTTTCATCACTGTTTCCTCACTAATTGAAATATTATTTGAACTCAGTCCAATTGAATTATATTGTTTCATGAACTCAGCTATATTTTTACTCAACTTGAGATTTAAATGATATTTGAATTGATGTTGAGCTGTTGCCCAAGGGGCTTATGATTATTTTTCTGGACTGATTGAGGTCGAGGGCCATATGTGAGGATATGTCGAGTATTATGTGAGGAGACTTTCAGGCCTTGAGTGTGATGTGAGAAAGCTTTAAGGCCTTATGTTGATGTGATAGGCTTTAAGGCCTTATGATGATATAGCGCTTGGGCTGTAGGAGCCCCTCCGGAGTCTACACCCCCACAATGAGCGCGGGTACCCAGGTGAGTTGGGAGTGAGCCCGAGAGGCTGATATTATACTTTGTGAGTTGGGAGTGAGCCCGAGAGGCTGATGTTGTACCATGTGAGTTGGGAGTGAGCCCGCGGTACTGATACTGTACTTAGAGTTTGATATTGAGCTCGAGGGGCAAGTTTTTGATGACTTCTTACTTGTTGAAATTATTTGTCTTGACTGTTTTAAAAGAGATTTATCCGATAATTCACGGTTGTATTGTATAACTGATTTTAGTGCTTGAGATAGCGTTAATTGTGCCTTTATGAGATTTTATGTTTTTAGTCATTATTTATTTTTATTATTCACTGGGTCGGAGTACTCACATTACTCCTTTCACCATGTGTGCAAATACAGGCAGAGTTGAGTTCGCTCCTGAGCGCTGATTCTTTCCAGACCATGCGGTGACTAGGAGTAACGAGGTAGTTGTTCACTTCCGCAGCCCATTTTTCTCCCTTATCTTCTATTATTTATGATATCTTCAGACTTTGTTCCTAATTCCAGACCTTATAGAATTTTAGTACAATCTGTAGTAGTTCATGACTTGTGACACCTCAGTTAGGGCTGTGTTAGGTTGGACTTCTGCATTCTTGCTATACTTTCCGCTATTTGGTACTATTAAACCATGATTATACTATAATTGTGTTAAATAATTATTTTAAAAGGGCGAATTGGGTTGACTGGCTGGCCTTGTCTTCGCGAGAGGTGTCATCACGACCAGGTTTGGGAATTTGGGTCGTGACATTATGTAAAAGGTCACTTATTTTGGACCAAAATAAAAAGACAAAAAAGTCACTTATTATGAACTGGAAGGAGTAACTTCTGTTCATTTAAAGACATGCATCATAATTCTAGCTTAAAAAAAAGGAAGTACCTCAAATAATATGTGACAAAAGCAATAATATTTGTTCATTATCACCAAAATTAAAGGACAAAGATAGAGAGAGAAATAAATGACAATAAAATAAAGTTCAAACTATTGTACCTTTGTTTCTGTCCATAAATGACGCAGTGAATTGTATCGGAGTTGAAGGTGAACAAACATTTTGGGTTCAAATGTAGATGAAAATGACTCCCAAGGATAGTTATTGCAGACAAAACAACGCAAGTTGTAAGACAGATACTCAATGGCATCATGGGTCGACGACCTCCCTATGTTAAATACCCTAAGCTTTTTCATATTTTTCATGGCCTCATTGCTAAAGCGTAGTGTACTAGAATAAGAAGAAATCCAAATTGCTTCCATTGCCATGGTCCCTGGTGAGAAGATCATTAGTCTACAATTATAATTTCAAATCTATATATATATATATATATATATATATATATATATATATATATATATATATATATATATATGAGGGCTAAAAGATGCTGCCATGGAACCTCTCTTTGGCTAGCTTTATCATTTATCTTTTTTTTCATATTTTTGGCATATATTTCACATTTTTTGCTTTAAAAATAGTTATGCAAAAAATTAATTGTACCATAATTAGTTATCATTAATGTTATCCTACTATTTGACGCCTTATTGTTGTATCGATTCATCTTTCTTCGTAACTTTCCCTTAAGTCTCTCTTTGTAACAGAGTATTATAATTACCTTCATAAATATTTGAAAGTTTTTAAATTTTATAACGGACTTGTAATTATCTCCATAAATGTATGAAAAGTTTTCTGGACTTATATAAGGTCATATTCCAACCCAAGAATCATACCATGATTTTGTTCACTCCATAATTCGAGATTTACTCCATGTCTCGATTTAAGTTAAGGTTTGAAGATTTTAGAAATCTAAGATAAGAATGATATTATGTGTTTAAATAGTTGAAACTGATGTATGTGCTTAGCGTTTTATCCTCAGCAGGTGACTCTTCAAGTCCTTCGACTATGCCAACGAAGATTTAATGGTAAATAGGATCGCTTCAATACCTTCCGAATAAAATAGTGTTTCAGTTGTCACTGCTGGTGATGGCATCAGTGTTGTGCGGGGTTGAAGATGAAAATGAAGTGGAAGAGAAAGAGAACTCTTGAGAAAAGTTGGCTTCAATCCACGAAAACAATGGATGGGAAGATGTGATTCATTATTTTTCCCTTTTTTACATATTTTCCATTTTCATTTTATTTCTCATCTCTTTTTGAACTATAAAAAATTAGTAAATTTTCTTTTTAACGGTTTATTATTTATCCATGTAGCTGCCATTCAAGATAATGACAATCATATCCCCTTAACCAATTATTTTACTAAGAATTCTAATAATGTAATGTTGAGTTTTTTTATCTGTTTGTTATTGTTTCCTTTTTGTTTTCAAATTAAAGTTACCTAAATTTAAAATATTGCTATAGAGTTAAGATCTCAGACGACTTATAATTGAGTATTTACTAGCTATACTAAGGGATTAAGACAATTTTTGTATTTAAAACAATTATTATTAGCCACGAACTTATCCAGTAATACATAATCGAAGTGATATTAATTTGGAACAAATACAAATATCCATTATTTATATAAGTTGAGTTAGAAATTTTTTCTATTTTTAATTTTGTGTTGCTCCTCTAAGTACCGTCCTCTTTCCCTAATATTTTGATATAGCCACTTTTCAATTTAGACATAGTATTGCTAAAGAGTGATATATTGTTCAATAGTTTACTTTTTTCCTTTTTGCCCTTGCATTTTGACACTGAATGTGTGAAAAACTGACTATAAATTATTTTCATAAGTAGGGATCCTATTCTTCTAACGTTTATGGTTGTCTATTTCTAGGATGGTATCAAATAAAGTTGCTTGAAGAGTCTACGTTGTTTTGGAGAAACACATAATTTGACTATGGATTGAGATCAATATATTGTGTTGAAGCGACATAAAGAGAATGTGGAAAGAAATGAATAGAGACTCCATAATTTGGAGTTTTAGAAAGGAAGAAGGGATTGGATGCAGAATTTTTCATGCAAGAGAAGGATAATCTAATAGACGGTTTCTCCTTTTTTTAAAAAAAAATCTTCTCTTTTTCTATATCCTTTCCTGTTTCCTTCTCTTTTTGCTGTTCAATATTTAACCTGAAATGCTCTCACAGATTCTTTAATTTTAATATAGGATTTAAATTATATAATAATTTTAGAAGAATCATGAAAGATGGTAAAATCATGTATATATGGCAGGGATTAGTATATACATTATTTGTATATAAAAATAATGACATAACTATTTGATTTTTTAATAACCGCGCGAAGCGCGAATAATTACACTAGTGTCTTATAAAATTCGCTTGCTAATATGACTACTTTCTCACTCATTACAATGCCAAAGTTTAAGATACAATATTAATTAGATTCTTTTTAAGAAATACTGATGTTACTTCAGAAAAATACTTTTTGCAATTAATTATATAATTTTATTTTCTATTATTACATATTTCTTAGAAGTTCATTATAGTCCAGTCTATAAGCTTTCCATGTTGGAAAGTAATTGTAACTAAAACAGTACCAATAACTTGTAACTTTATATATATATATATATATATATATATATATATAAGTGAATCAATGATTGAGTTATTATGTAATAAAATGTCATAAATATTTTAAGTTAATCCAAAGAATGACACTGGATCAAACAGATTAAGTGGCCACTAGACTAATCCATCCCTAAAAAATATAAGAAAAACGAATTAGGCAACGTAAATTAAAGATGCTACTAAACAAATTAGGCAATTAATGTTTTTACTAATGAGGCAATTAATATTACTTTAGATCTCCTACGAACTAAAGTAAACAACTAAAATGATGTACCTGTCTATGAAGCAAGAGGAACAAATAACTGGAATTGACTGCCTATGTCTCTTTGGAATATAAAATTAGAAATTAAATATTATTGCATTATTTAGCCTACTTACTGTGTTGTTGCTCATCACTTCTTCGACTTCCTCGGCAAGCCATAGTCTTCTACGTTTTTCGGGATCTTTTTGAAAATTCACTATATATTTATCCATATTCTGTATTAAGTCATGCATTTGAACCTCATTATATTCAGAGATGAACACAAGAGATTTGTCAATTAAAATACGCAACCCGTATTCAGCTCCAATATGACAACTCTCAAGAATTTGTAGGATGTAATTTTTTTCTTTCCCTCGCAAGAAGCATGCTATATCTAGAAACATCTCTTGTTGTTTGGTCTCTAATCCATCATAACTAATTTTGAGCTTATCAACAATTCCAGAATTAGAGTTATTTTTCATGTGCCCTATAGCACTTTTCCATTCAGTTAGTCGTAGGTTATGCAGCAAAGAACCCCACACTTTGAGGGATAAAGGAAGGCCTTTAGCATAATTTACTACCTCCAATGAGAGCTTCTTAAAACACTCATCTGGAACTTCTTTTCTGAAAGCATACTGATTGAATAATTAAATGGATTCATGATGGATTCATGATCAGGTAATGCAGTCACTTCATATATATTACATCATTCTTCTCTATCAAATGCTTGTCTCTAGTTGTTACAATAATTCTACTATCATTACCAAACCAATCAAGATCACCTGCTAAATACTCCAAATAATGATTTTTATTATCTATATCATCAAGCACAATTAGGACCTTCTTAGAACAAAGTCTACTAGCCATTTGGTGCTTTCTGTCCTCCTCATTATTGTAATTAGCTTTTCCCCTTAAAAGTTCAGAGAGAAGGGTATTTTGCAAAGAATACATTCCACGTTTATTTTCTTTAATATCCTTAAGGAAACAAGCACCATCAAATTGATAGGAACTATCCTTTCTTCCTAAAAGAGTATCAAACATAACTCTTGCTATTGTCGTTTTACCAACTCCCCCCATTCCCCAGATCCCCATAATCCGAACATCATTGATTCCTATCTCTAGTATAAGGATTCTATTTTCTCTAAATGAGTATCTATTCCAACAATGTTTTGCAAATAAGATAAAGAAATCTTGCATAGTTTGGAAGAGATTTGGTCAACAATCTGCTGAATTCAATCTGCATCAGCCTACAAATGTAAGAAGATTGTGATATATACAAGGAATGTTCACATAAATCAAACTCTTTGAAGAACTAATTAAAATTTTATCTATGTAACAATGTTATTGAGTTTGTAATTAAATTGATAGAAACATATATAATCACCGATCATTTCTAATTCCAAAAAGTTGAAAATTTTATTTAAGATTATGTTTAACTCATTTGAATGCAAAGTATCAATTTATGTGTTTTTAACTCACTTGTCACGATTATCACATGAGCCTTTGAGATTGGCCGTAACATTTAAAGCAATCCTCCATCTTTGTATTCCCTCAGCATCATCCTTATACTTTGTTTCATGTTCTTCAAAGGCTTTTGCAAAACTCCCATTTTGGTTCCGAACATGTGATGGATCCACATCATAGAATATCGGTATAACAGTTTGTTTAAATCGAGTCTTGCATTCCATGATCTTCACTAGTTCATTCAAACACCACCTCGATGTTGCATAATTCTTTGAAAAAATGACGATGGCAAATTGAGACTCTTCTATAGCTTTACAGAGTTCTTCAGGGATGGTTGCACCGTACTCAAGCCTTTTTTTATCTTGAAAGGTTTTTATTCCCTTATCATTCAAGACTTCGTATAAGTGACTTGTAAATATTTTCCGAGTATCTTCACCTTTAAAACTTAGGAAAACATCATAGCTCCATCTAGAAGAAGAAGAAGATGCCATGGACTTAGTGTTAATTCTGTAAAGTGAGTAAGGAAACTGTATGTGAAAAAATTGTGGTTGAGGTGAGAGAATAATAGATGATATTTTCAACAAAATTTTGTGGCAATATTTTAAAGATTAGTTGGCCTTCTAGAAGACAAACGCTTGTCAAGATGTATGTAATTGTCTTGACAAATGGTAGAGTGCTTTGACAAATGTCAAGAAACTTGACAAATGGCATGGCAAAGCTTGAGTAATTTTGGCTATAAATTGATCTTCCCACAAGACCATTTCCATCATTAGAGACATTCATACGTCTCTCTCCTCTCTTCAAAATATTTTCCTTTATTATTAATATTTAATATTAGTTGTTATTCCTTTTTACTTCTAGCTGGGTTTGTAATATTTAATTCTGTTGATTCACGTATCCTCCCTAATAGAGGTAGGCTTGTTTAATCCTGGAGAAATATTTCACACTGCTGAAATAGTTTCTTAGGACAGTGCCCAGCACGACTCAAGCCAATGGTGTATTTCTGCTCAAAAAATTATTTTATTGCAGTATTATTATTATTATTATTATTATTATTATTATTATTATTATATTATTATTATTATTATTATTATTATTATTATTGTTATTATTATTATTATTATTATTATTATTATTATTACTATTATTATTGTTGTTGTTGTTGTTGTTGTTGTTATTTTCGATTTCATATCCTTACAATCTAAGAAACTATGGCAAGTAATACTACTACAAAATTTTTTGATGGTGCTACCAATTCTGGTGATGTCTCCGCTGCTACTATTCCAGTTGTCATGCCAGATATCCATGATGATGCAAATACGTTATTGCGTCCACAACCTCGGCAGACACTACTATCAAAGTACAGGTATGTAAATAGACATGGTTACATATCCAATGCTAATATTAAAACTTTCAAGAAAAATGCACCTCAATGCAATAGTAGAGTTGGGATAAATGACAATCTCGCTAAGTCAAAATTAAATTTGACTAAAGCGGATAATATAATTGTTGCGGTCATTTTCCAAATAAATAATGTGGCTAGTATGAGAGATTGGGTGATACACTCTGGTGCTACTAGGCACATTTGTGCAAACAAAAATAAATTTTTGTCTTACACCCAAGTTGAGGAAGGAGAAGAATTTATTTATCTTGGTGACTCAAGAACAGCTCGCGTTCTTGGGAAAGGAAAAATCCTTCTCAAACTCACATCTGGTAAAACTCTAGCATTGAGTAATATATTACATGTTTCTAATATCCAAACCAATTTGGTTTCTGTGGGGTTATTAGGAAAAGTTGGAGTGAAGGTTTCATTTGAAAATAATAAGGTCGTATTGACCAAAAATAATATTGTTGTGGGCAATGGATATTGTAAGCTTGGTTTATTTGTGCTTAATATTTCTGACACTATCAATGGAAATGTATCTGCTTCTGCTTATATGATTGAGTCTATTTCTCTATGGCATGCTAAACTAGGACATGTTAATATCACATATATAAAGAAAATGCAGTCACTAGGATTAATATCTGGTTTAGACTCAAATAATATTAACAAATGTGAAATATGTGCTGAAGCTAAAAGTACTAGAAAGACTTATTTTTCCGTAAATAGAGAAACTGAATTGTTATCTTTAATTCACACTAATTTAGGTGACTTGAAGCAGACTATGACTAGAGGTGGTAAAAGATATTATGTGACTTTTATAGATAATTTTTATAGATATACTAAGTTGTATTTGCTTAGAAATAAAAATGATACTTTTAATGCTTTTATTTCTTATAAAACTGAGGTTGGAAATCAACTTAGTAGAAAAATTAAGAGAATTAGATCAGATAGAGGTGGAGAATATTTATCTTTAAATGAATTTTATGAAAATAATAGAATTATTCATGAAGTAACTCCGCCTTATTCACCTGAGTCAAATGGAGTAGCTGAAAGAAAACATAGAACATTGAAAGAGATGATGAACTCTATGTTAGTGAGTTTTAATGCTCCTGATAATTTGTGGGGTGAAGCTATTTTATCTGCATGTCACTTACAAAATAGAATATCACATAGAAGAACAGGCAAAACTCCTTATGAATTGTGGAAGGGTTATAAACCTAGGGTGATTTATTTCCAATACTGCCAACGATGTAATTTAAAATATTTAAAAGTGCGGGGTGTCTTGCTAAAGTTCTTTTGCCTGAACCTAAAAAGAGAAAAATAGGTTCTAAAACTGTTGATTGCATGCTAATTGGATATGCTGAACATAGTGTTGCATATAGATTTCTTGTTTTAAAAAATGATGTGCTTGATTACAATACTATAATTGAGACAAAGAATGCTGAGTTCTTTGAATATATTTATCCATTATCTGATAAAATTTCTCATAAACCTGTTGAAAAAAATAATGAAATTACCTCTAATGAGGAACTGAGAAGGAGCAAAAGGCCTAGGAAAGAATATTTTTCTTATGGAAATGATTTTCAAACTTTCCTTGTCAATAATGAACCATCAAATTATTTTGAAGCTATATCTTCTTCAGATGCTAAATATTAGAAAGATGCAATAAAAGTTGAAATTGATTCCATTATGAAAAATAATACATGGATTTTAAATGATTTACCTCCTGGTGCAAAACCTATTGGTTGTAAATGGATTTTCAAAAGAAAATTTAATCCAGATGGATCTTTAGATAAATATAAAGCTCGGTTAGTAGCAAAAGATTTTTCTCAAAAGTAAAATATAGATTATTTTGATACATTTGCACCAGTGACTAGAATATCTTATATTCGAGTTTTAATTGCCTTAGCTTCAATCCGTAAGCTTTTTATCCACCAAATGGATGTGAAAACTGCTTTTCTAAATGGTAATTTAGAAGAAGAAATTTATATGGCTCAACCTGAAGGCTGTGTTATTCCTGGATAAGAAAATAAAGTTTGTAAATTAATTAAATCTCTTTATGGCCTTAAACAAGCTCCAAAGCAATGGTATGAGAAATTTGAACAAGTCTTACTGAGAGACGATTTTTCTTCAGTTGAGGTGGATAAATGTGTTTATACTAAAGTGGTAGACAATGATTATGTGATAATATGTCTATATGTTGATGACATGCTTATATTTGATACAAGTTTAAATATTGTGCAAAGTACTAAATTATTCTTGTCTTCTAATTTTGATATGAAAGATCTGGGCGAAGTAAATACAATATTGGGAGTTAATNCACATATGTGAGCACTCCTTTTGATGCTAACTCTAAATTGAAAAAGAATAATGGTGACCCAGTTGCTCAGTCTAAATATGCTCAGATTATTGGGAGTCTGGTCCATTTAATGAATTTTACAAGGCCCGATATAGCCTATGCTGTGTGTAGACTGAGTAGATATACTCATAATCCCAACAAAGAGCATTGGTCTGCATTAAAGAGACTAATAAAATATCTGAGAGGAACTATGAATTATGGTATCCTATATAGTGGATTTCCTTCTACTTTAGAATGATACAGTGATGCAAACTGGATCTCTGATTCAGATGAGACTAATCCACTAGTGGTTATGTATTCACCCTTGGTGGTGGTGCAATATTGTGGAAATCAGCGAAACAGATGATCATTGCTAAATCAACTATGGAATCAGAGTTTGTAGCTCTGGAGTTAGCTGGTTCTGAGGCTGAGTGGCTAAGAAACTTCTTAGCTAATATCCCTCTAATAAAGGACATATTGTTTCCTGTGTCTATACACTGTGATTGCCAAGCGGCAATAGCTATAGCAAAGAATAAATCTTATAATTGTAAAAGTAGACACATGTAACTGAGACATGATGTCATAAAACAGCTGTTAAGAGATGGAATAATTTCCATTGACTATGTGAAGTCAGAGATAAATTTGGCCGATCCTCTGACTAAACCCGTGGGAAGAAAATTAATTCTTCAAACCTCAAAAGAGATGGGGTTAAGGCCGACATGATAAAGATGGTAACCCAACCTATGTAATTGGAGATCCCATAAAGTAGGTTCATATGGGTAATAACAAGTCGATATTGGCACTAATGCACTAAAAGAGAGTGCTTGAATGCTACTAATTGAGAGGCTGAGTTATAATAATACTTTAATTTGTTGGCAAGTATAAAGAGAAATTAAGTTACCGACCAAAATAGTAATAATTAATTGTTTGACAAGACAGGAACAAGTTGGATTCACGATATTATATAAAAAGCCAAATATCTACTGCCTTCCAGCCTAGGAGGGTGTTTGGATGGGCTTAAAAGCTGGTCAAACCAGCTTTTAAGCATTTTTTTATGGGATGGAGTGTTTGGATAAAAAAAAAAGCTGCTTAAAAAAAGTAAAAAAGTGCTTAAAAAAAGCTAAAAGCAAGAAGTTGGTCCACCCCAACTTTTTTTATTTTGGCTTAAAAGCCATTTTTGTTTGACCAGCGAAATTACCCTCTTGTCCCTTATAACTTTTTATAATACCAAAATTGCCCCCGGTAAAAGAAACCCTAAATCATTATAATTTATATGAATCTTTAAAATACTAATATTTATTATTTTACATTTCAATTGAGAAATATTATTTTGTACTAATTGCAGGTTGACTTTAACAGGCTATTGAAAAACAAATACTCTTGACAAACATATGTAACATAACTGGCGACACTCATAATCCCATGAAAGTCATTTATAATTTGAATTTGTTATGTAGACATTTATACCTAACATTCACGTCATTGAAAAAAATTAGGAAACA